>OY804603.1:44523011-44743358 GCA_963680895.1 Fragum sueziense
AGATGGGGGACTTGCCCACCCACAAAAACCATCTGTGTCTATGGAGGGCGTCTTTGGAATATCAGATGGGGGACTTGCCCACCCACAAAAACCATCTGTGTCTGGAATTTGTTCTGAAACTGTTCTTGATACTGTTCTTGATACTGTTCTTGATACTGTTCTTGATACTGTTCTTGATACTGTTCTTGATACTGTTCATGATACTTTACCAAATACTGCAGATGATATACTTACTGACACTGTTATTGATGCTAGTGCTGATGGTAATACTGTTCTTGCTACTGAAGTTGTTGCTGAAGATACAGAATCCAACACAATGATTTTCGGAACTTTTCATCAAGGTAATCAAATGTTTGACCCATCCTCTCGAAATCTACAATGTACAGCCAATGCCTTATGCTCGATGATATACACAGAGCTTAGACATCTGCCATCTTCACAAAATCTAGATGAAATTCTAATAGAAGGAGATAGATTACATAGAGAAATAGTGATTGGACTGAAAGCGAGGAATGACTTTCAAAGCTTGCTTTTGAATTTGGAAGAGATCCCAGGTTCTGTAACTGCATTTGATAGACATGTTTCTATTGTGAGAGGAAATATTTTATCTGGTGTATTTATTCAAAGTTCTATCAACACTCATATGTCATCACTTCACAGTTGTTTGAAGGAAGCATTTCACACAACTTCTTATCTTTTATTTATCATTGGTTCAGTTTGTTCTGCAATTTTCAGGCAGGATGGTAGATATTGTTTATTTGATTCTCATTCACATGGTGTGGATGGATTGGTAGATGATGATGGAAGATCATTATTAGCTTCTTTTCTTTCAATAGATGATTTGGTAATGTTCATGTATGCAATGTATCAAAGTATGAACATCGATCTAAATGAACAATTTGACATGATGCCAATTAGATTTGTTATAGGAGAAAAAATCCATGAATCTGAATCCAAGAAAAATGAAATTGAATTTACAAATTGTCCACCTGAGAAATTATCTTTGATTGACATATATTTCAAGGATCAAGCAGAGAGACAAAAGCGCAAACAAGAAGTTAGGTCAGATTATGAAATTGTACACGAACGTAAAAGATTAAAAAGAAATGAATATATGAAAAGTTATATGAGGAAAATTAGGCAGGATCCTGAAAGACAATCTAAGGAAAGATTAGTGGCTAGTATTTCAAAGAGAAAGGCAAGAAAAAATCCAGAAAGGCAAGTCAAGGAACAGACTATGACTAGTATTTCAATGAAAAAAGCAAGACAAAATCCAGAAAGGCAAGTCAAGGAACGGACTATGACTAGTATTTCAAAGAAAAAGGCAAGACAAGATTCAGAGAGGCAAGTCAAGGAACGGACTATGACTAATACTTCAATGAAAAAAGCAAGAAAAAATCCTGAAAGGCAAGTCAAGGAACGGACAATGACAAATATTTCAAAGAAAAAAGCAAGAGAAAATCCAGAAAGGCAAGTCAAAGAAAGGTCAATGACAAAGGGTTCTATGCAAAAAGTTAGACAAAATGAGGAAAGAAAGAAGAAAGAAAGAATGTTAACTCTTAAATCAATGCACAAGTGCCGCTCTAGTAAATTGTATAAAGATTCAGAAAGGATGAAAAAACAGAATAAACGTTCATCAAGATTCAATATGATAGTAGAAAATGAAAGAAATAAGACTAAGCGCCAGAGTCTAAGGTCTAATTTAGATTATAAAATTAAGGAAAAGAGCTACAAAAGTTCAAAGCGATATGGTTCCAGCTTAGACGACTGCATTGAAAAATTTAAGAAGAATGTTTCAAAAGGCCCTGTTTATGTTTGTTCATGCTGTAACCAAACATGGTTTAAACATTCTGTTGTGTTATTCAACAAACTAAATTCTAAATGCTCTTCTGATGCAGTTAAAAAATTTTCTACAAATTACATCTCTGTTGATGATTGTGAATGGCTGTGTAAAACATGCTATGAAAAAATTAAACTTAACAAAGTCCCTCCAATGTCTGTTTTCAATCAAAATGCATTTCCTGTACTGCCAAAGGAACTGAATTTACATCAGCTAGAGGAAAGATTAGTTTCTTTGAGAATCCCATTTATGCAGATTAGAGAATTACCAAGAGGAGGTCAGTTGTCCATCAAAGGGAATGTTGTCAATGTCCCGGTTGACATTCAGCCTGTTATACACAGTTTACCAAGAACATTAGATAGTCACTATACAATACCTGTTAAACTTAAGAAGAAACTTTCATATAATAAATGTGATTTCACTGAAAATATTAGACCTCTGCATGTTTTAAGTGCTCTTCATTGGTTAGTGAACCATAGTGTACTGTATAAAGAATCTGGTGTTAAAGTAGATGATGACTGGATGCAATCAATTACTTCAGATTGTAGTGATACAGTAAAAGAGTTCTTTGGAATGACAGGTGAAAGCGTAAGTGAAGAATTAGATTGTAATGATGATGTGAATTATGACTCTGATCACTTTAGTGAAGTTGACGAGACAGAAAAGGTTATTGGTAATAGTGACACTATGCTGGATGCTGCAGACCCAAATAAAGACAACGCTTATACTTTTGCTCCAGGTGAGGGTCAAACACCACTCAGCCTTTATCAAGATCCTGATGCAGAATATTTGTCTTTTCCTACAATTTTCTGTGGACAGAGAAGAAGTCCAAATGATAAAAAACATGTTCACATTCACTATAGTGATACATGCAAGCTAGAACTGAGGCATATTGATCGCAGAGTAGCATCAAATATTCCCAATATCTTCTTTAAGTTAAAGAAAGTTCAACTGAAACAAATTTCTGATAAAGTCCATCTTGCTTTGCGTAGATGTAAAACAGAAGGTAAAACATTTACTGCCTCACAAATGCTTGATACAAATCATCTTAAAGGTGTTGTGAGATTGGATGAGGGATTTTATATTTTCAGAAGTTTAAGGAATTCACCACCATATTTTGAAGCCCGTAAAAAAGATGTTTTTGCAATGATTAGACAACTAGGATTACCTACTTGGTTTACATCTCTTTCGTCGGCAGATACCAGATGGCATGATCTACTAAATATGCTCTCTCAGATAAATGATGGAAAAACAATGTCTGTGGAAGAATTGGATAACTTGACTTGGATTGATAAAACAAAACTTGTGCAAAAAGATCCAGTTACATGTGTAAGGTATTTTGACAACCGAGTACAAGAATTCATAAACACTGTACTTAAAAGTCCCCATGACCCATTAGGAAAAATAATAGATTACTTTTATCGTGTTGAATTCCAACAAAGAGGTTCACCTCACATCCACATGTTAATATGGATTGAAAAGGCTCCTAGATATCATGAAAGTTCATTAGATGAAGTAACATCCTTCATAGATAAGTATGTATCTTGTGAGAAAAATCCAGATCAACAACTTGTAGAACTACAGATACATAAACATTCCAAGTCTTGTAGAAAGAAACAGAAATCTATTTGTAGATTTGGTTTTCCCATTCCTCCAATGAAAAGCACAACTATATTGGAACCGTTAAATGACTGTAAAGAAAAGCAAAATTACAAAGATTTATTTGTCAAAATACAAAAGAAATTGGATGAGTTGAAGGAAACAAATATTACGGTAGATGATTTCCTTACTGAGATCAAAGTAAGCAAGGATGATTACATCAAAGCAGTCCAAAGCTCATTGAGTGGTCCAAAGGTTTTTCTGAAAAGAAAATTAAGTGAGGTTAGAATTAATGCATACATGAAACCTATTCTAAACGCTTGGGGTGCAAACCATGACTTACAATTTGTATTGGATCCATATGCATGTGCTGTATATATAGTTTCATATATTAGTAAAGCACAGAGAGGAATGAGTATTCTTATGAATGAGGCATGTAAAGAAGCTAGAAGAGGAAATATGGATCTCCGACAACAGGTTAGACATATTGGAAATAAATTCTTGAATAGTGTTGAGGTTAGTGCCCAGGAAGCCTGCTACTTACTTTTACAACAGCCATTGACAAAAGCCTCAAGGGATGTTGTTTTCATTAACACTTCTTTGCCTGAAGAGAGAACATTCCTACTTAAGTCTAAGGAATCTCTTGAAAAATTATCTTCAAATTCTACAGATATTGAAGCAGATAATACCATTAAAAGATATTCTAAAAGACCAAAACAACTTGAAAATTGGTGTTTAGCAGACTATGTGTCCCAGCTTGATATCAAATACAACACTGACAAAGGCACTGCAAGAAATTCAGGTGAAAACATTTCTGAAACATTAAATGAAGAAACCAATGAAGGTGAAAACAATGAAAACATGGATACATATTGTAACGAGGATGAGGTGCTTGACTCAGACACAAATGACTATAATTCAAGTGAGGATAGACAATATTCTATTCCTGGGGGTCGAATTGTTCTCAAAAATGGAATTGTTATAAGTGAAAGGAAACAAAGAAAAGTCATAAGATATGTAAGATTTTCGAAAAAAATTGACATCGAACAGTTCTGTAGAGAAAGATTGCTTCTATTTACTTCATGGAGAGATGAAAGTATTGATTTGAAACAAGGTCATGACTCTTACCTATCAAGGTACAGATCCATTAAAAATTTCATAGAGCACAAAGCCTTGCAGTATGAAAAGAATGCTGATGAACTAGATGATGCAATGGAGCGTGCTCACAATGAGGAAGATTTTGATGATGTTGCCCCAGGCACAGAGCAGTCTGAGCAGGATGACTCAAATATTGGTGCAAAAGAAAGTGAAAGTTTCATATTCTTTGATCCTGATAGACCTGAAAATCAGAGACAAGGTGATATTGCTGGAGATGTTGGTTTAAGTGTTGCTTCTGTAGATATTAGTGTACGCAGGAAAACAATGTCAGACATAGATTACAGGCAATTGATAAAATCATTGAATACGAAACAGAGAGAATTTTTTATTCATGTTTTCCAATCTGTTAAGCGTGATGAACAAAAGTTGAAAGTTTTTTTAACTGGTGGTGCAGGCGTTGGAAAATCTGTTCTTGTAAGTGCATTGTTTGAAGCTTTGCAGCGTTACTTGACATCTAATCCTGGTGATAATCCTGAGAACTGTAGAGTTCTTCTCTGTGCACCAACAGGTAAAGCTGCTTTTCATATAAATGGGGTAACATTACATTCAGCTTTCCGCATTCCAGCAAGCCAGGGTTATGATTGTACTCCACTTAATAGTGACACTTTAAACACCCTTCGAACAAAATATAAAGACTTGTCTGTTGTTATGATTGATGAAGTGTCCATGGTTGGAAATAACATGCTTAAACTCATAAATGAAAGATTAAAACAAATAAAGGGCAGTAATGTTCCATTTGGTGGCTTGCATATGATATTCATTGGAGACCTTTTCCAGTTGAAACCAGTGATGGATGGTTGGATATTTGAGAATTTGAAAACAAATTTTGGACCTTTAGCTACAAACTTATGGCAGGATTTTATTGTAATGCATGAATTGGATGAGATCATGAGGCAAAAGGAAGACAAGCAATTTGCTGAACTTTTGAACAGATTACGAGAAGGAAATCATACACAAGTTGACATTGAAAATCTAAAAAAGAGATTGACTGATACTGCTAGTACAGACTATCCACAAAATACAACACATTTATTCAATACCAATGAGAAAGTGAACAATTTCAATGTCAGGAGCTTTCTTAATAATACTAATGAAAAAGTAAACATTCCTGCTCTTGATCATGTATTAGGAGATGACAATGTGACAGTTAAACAACAACTAATATCAAAGTTGCCACATGATTCCACACACACTGCAGGGCTTAGTCAGATGGTAGGAATAGCTATTGGAATGATTTATGACCTATGTCTTAACCTTGATGTAGATGATGGATTAGTAAATGGGTCTTCTTGTATGATAAATAAAATTGAATACAGACAGAAAAATACTACTAGACCAAGTATTGTGTGGGTTTCTTTCAATGATGATAAAATCGGAACATCATGGCGTTCAAAGTACAGACATTTGTATCATAGTGCTATTAATCCATTATGGACACCTATCTTTGATTCAAAGAGGAACTTTGTGTATTTGAGAAAAACTTTTGTGAGAATACAAATCCCTCTGCGCCAGTCAACAGCAAAAACTGTACATAAATCTCAAGGAGACACGTTGAGTCAGGTTGTAATAGATATGGATGGAAAACGTGTATTTTCCCATGCCCATTATGTCGCAATAAGTAGATCAAGATCCCTGAAAGGCCTTTACATTCTAAACTTGAATGAAAGCAAGATTTCTGTGTCAACTAAAGTTCAAGAAGAAATGATACGTTTAAGAGAATCACAGAAATTGAAACTATGTTACACTCCAGTTTACATGACTAGTGACACTCATTTCACATGCCTTTTCAACAATATGCAGTCTTACAGAAGCCATAAGGATGAATTGTTTTCAGATCCCAATGTCAAAGCTGCAGATTGTTTATGCTTATTAGAAACATGGTTAACTGCAGATGATTCCATCGATTTAGTGCAGAGAACTGGATATCAAATTGTTAGAGCAGATGGGAAACAAGTAAGCAATGCTCGTCCTCACAGAGGAATTATCGTTTATGTGCGGGACAACATTCATATTTCTCATAGCTTTTCTGTGGTAAAGAAAAACATAGAAATGATTGTTGTAGAACTCTTGGTGCAAGATAAAGAAATAGTCATTGCAACATTGTACAACTCTCCTAAATCTTCGGTGACTGACCTGAAGAAATTTCTAACTGAAAATTTAAAGCATTTCAAAGGGAAGCACCTCATTATTCAAGGTGATATCAACATTGATTTATTGGATATGAATACAACTATCCAGAGGTTTATGCAGGATTTCTTCAACTGCAGTCAACAAGTGTCAAAAACAACCCATTATTCTGGCTCCTTAATTGATCATATTTACAGTAATATACCACTGATTCTCACTGATGTCATAGAATGTGTCTGGTCTGATCATTCGATGGTGTATTCTGCTGTGCCAAATCACAGTGTCAATCTTTCATAAAGTTTAAAAAAAAAATCATTAATATTGAGTTGTGTGAAGCTAATGACAAGTTTACATATTATTTTGAATGAAAGAGGTCAGTTTGAAATCTCACCCGTCATTGTTTTTTGCTTTGTCTGCTATTTCAGCAGACAAAGCTGGTGGTTCATATAGGTATGGGTGGCCACTATAGGTGCAGAAAGGTGGACACAAAGATATGTGACCTGTCACACTGAAAGGGACCTTCTGGTTTTTCCATTTAACCAAATCTTGAGATACATGAGATTCAGCAGATATCAACCAGATGTCATATTTGGAATTTTATTGAACATGTAAAACAAACAAGGAAACGAAATATATATATATCCAAGAAATTGCCTTAGAATGAAAAAAATTGATCCTAGTTAGTTTGCACAGACTGGCTAGGTTTGATATTTTTCACACTTTCCATAAGGTACTGTTAAGCTTGGCGGGTCACATAATTATGATCAAGCGATATAACATTCTTTTCTTATTTTTTTTCCTTCATGTTCAACACATATTTCAGCATCTAATAAGAAAGAGAGAAATTTCTACTGTAAGCCTTGTCATATGCTGAACTGTGTGGCAGAAGATTAACATAACGATCAGCCTGCAGTCACATGTTGACTGATCATTTTACACCTTTAACCCATTACCATACAGTGATTCCTTTTGACTCCCCAGAAGATAATGTCCATGGAAAACCATGTGGAAAATGAAGAAATTGCTTGTGAAAACCAAATTCTTCATTTCCCACAATGTTTTCTACATAAGATGACCAAACATGTAAGATTCATTCATTTTAAATTGTCATCTGCAACATTTTTGAATTTGGACTAAGTTAAATTTTTTAGATTTACACTGAGGAAATACTATTGTTTGTCGGAAATTATGTCACTGTTTAATTAATAGAATTGATTCCTATTTGTTACTTTCTGTTACACATGAACTTGCTACTTTACATTAATTCAACTGTACCTTTTTACTCACATTACTATTCCATTCTGCATAATTTTTCTGAAGGCAGTGCAGAGCTTAGCAAATGGTTCATCACGTATAAAAACAAGTTAAATGAGATTTGTAGATTAACATCTCATATATATTTATTGCAGTATGTTCTTTAAATTTCGAAATGTGTTCACACTAACTTACACAAATTTTGTATTTCACATCAACCTCAGTATTGAGAAGAAAACTCATCAAAAAATTAATGACCTGTAGGGTGAAAAATTATGCACAATGGTAAGATTATTGTGACAAATAGAGCAAATATTTATATTTTTATACGCCTGAAGGTTCATATTGTTATGGCCCCGGTCGTCTGTCTGTCCGTCAGTCTGTCCGTTAGCAATTTCTTGTGTGCGCAACTTCTCCTACAGTTTTGATTGGAATTTAATCAAACTTGCCACAATGATTCTCCATTGTGTCTATTTGTGCACATCGCTTACGGAATTCAGATAACCTGTTTCGTTTTTGAATTATCTGCCCTTGAATTGAAAAAATGGCAAATTTTACAAACAAGCCCCTCTCGGGTGTATATGCGCCACTCTGCGGAGCTCTTGTTCCTATTTTGATTATACTTGTTCTAAGCTCAGTAAAGCACTGTCTTACTTTTGTTAAAACTGCTGATCTACTGAAAAAGTTCATGTACCATTCATTGTTTGATTCAAAATATTAGTTTAGTGTTTTATGCGAGTTTTAGAATAAATCTCTGAAATGATTAGAAAATCAAAACAAAGACTAGTACTGATCCAAAAGGAGAATATATTTCAAAGATACTTAATGAATATATATAGCAATGTCATAGATTAACAAATAGACTTTGTTAGAAGTGGAAATGGTGCTTTGCACAAAGAATATCACAATAACCACATTTATATATAAATCATATGAAAGTCATGACAGATGATAGCAAGGGAAAGAGAGAAAAACAAACTATTTATTATATGTTACTCAAATAACAAGAGGACTGATATCATTATGACAGTCAAATATTCATATAAAGGGATTAATGCAACATCATTGTAAATGTGTATGTATTTAAATTTAATTATAATAGTTTAGAAATAATCACTTAAGTATGTTTTTGTATGGCATAGAACAATTCTTTCATATAATAGATGGAAAGGCATTTTAATATATAGCTGTACAATCTGCAAAACTTTGTTTTATCATTGGAATAAAAGCTTACAGGTCTAAAACTCATATATGTACATTTATAGTGAAGATGTCACTCATAACAGATCAAGACAATCCAGAAAGGCTTGTCGGTCTGTAAAGGGTAGAATGATGATCAAAACACATGAAATATGATCATATTCTATTTTAAACAATGGGGTCCTGCTTGACATGGTAGCTTGAATGCCAAACTCATTTCTTGTGAGAAGTTGCGGGTGATGTGATTGGATTACATTCAAGCTGCCATCCATGTGGGTATGGCCTTTGGCAAGTCATTTCAGAGCCCCAGCCTAGTTATAGAGAACATTGTTGACAAAAATTAAGTTGTCCTGGGTTAATATCAGCAGATAGTAGCAATATGCTTTTTGAATTTAGATGTTATACAAAGGTTTGAATAACAGATAATGTTGAGATGAATTAACATTTTACTTTTGTCAAAAACATGAATAAGCTGTAATGAAACTTAACGCTTTCCCAAATAAGAGCTTGTTCATGACGTCCCTAATTTAAGAGGCTTCTGTAAACATTGAGTGCTGATAATCAGCATTTTCTTCTTTTGCTTCATTTTTTTCATAAATTTATTCATTTATTTTTATTTTGCTATATTGTGCAAAACCTGTTTTCATCACCTTCCATTTTGTCTTCTGGTGCAGCTTTTAAATTGGAAGTCTAAAACAATGCCATTTGGGAAAGGGTTAATTGAAAATTTTAAGTAATACATGTACATGCATAATATGAATTCTGCAAGTTGTTTATTTAACAACTTTTATGTAATGAAAATATGTATTGATTGTATGCTATTGTAAACAACAATTTCAATTACTTAAACATTCTTTAATAAAACTTCATTATTTACAGAAACACTTGTGTTTGAGTTTTATTTATACTACCAAATCAAGTTAAACATAAAAACCACTGGTGGTGAACTCGGCCAAAGCAAGGGACATTTTTCGCTACCACAAGGTACAGATATTTCAGTTAAATGTGAGTTTAAAGATCTGATTGGATAGTTTTTCTAATAACAATGAATTTGTTCTAAAAATAGACCGGATGTAGCAATTTGTATAGACAAACCGTCTGTGTTGTTATAAAATCTCGTAACTACAGCTTAATCCAAGCCGTAGTTACAATATTTAAAACAACACAGACGAAATACTATGATCGCGAAAAAATGTCCAACGCTTTGGCCGAGTTCACCACCAGTGAAAACTATCTGGCAAGGTCATATAAATCAAAATTGTGCATTTTACGGCAATTTAAAGAGAGAGATGAAAAAGATCATATCCATGATAATTTTGTGTTGTGTGGAAATCTAAGATGGAAAACCCTACGATACAGAATTTCCAGCCAAATTCTGCCTTATTTCCATAAAACTAAAGCCTTGGCATCATTAGTATCATTTACACCTGTTTTCAGCTCTCCTGAGCACAAGGTGCTATTATATGAGCTTTAATGATCGTCCATCGTCCAGCATCTATCTGTTGCGGGACTTAACCCATTACTACACATTGACTCCCTAAAAGATAACAGCTTTGAAAAACAGTGCGGAAAATGAAGAAATTGCATGTGACAAGCAATTTCTTCATTTCCCACAATTTTTTCTATGCCAAAACACCAAAATATTTTAAATTTCATTCACTTGAAATTGTCGTCTGCAATATCTTTGAATTTGGAAAAGCCCCAAATTTTGCCATTTTGGTAATGGGTCAAAAAATATATTGGAATTTCATCTTTAACTAAGTTTCACTGAAAAAGATATGGCAGGTTGGATCTGAGTACAATAATACACAGAAAATATTGAGGCAAAAGGAGAAAGTGCTGATTATCAGCATTTTCTTCTATTGCCTAAATGTTTTCTCAAGCCTATTCTATCGGGGACATCAAAACCAGCCCTGCGTCCAGTAAGACAAAACGTTTTGTCTACTGAACGCAGCCCAGGTCTTGTTTCAGTTTGGAAAAGGGTTAAGCTGCGGTTACAAGGTTTGGTTGAAATACAGGGATATACATATTGTCGCTTTTCTGCAAAAACCTTGTATCTGCAGCTTGTTTTAAGCTGCAGATACATGTTTTTGGCAGAAAAGCAGCGATATATAACTTTTCCTATTTACAAACAATACTTATTACCACTGAGAAATAAGGTTTCTCAAGGTAAAGTCTATTCTGGAATCAGCTTTCCTGTCAAATTTCCTTATGAAAATCTATACTTGAACCGTCTCATTGATTGAAATACTGAGCCAGTGGAGCGATACAGGCCCTCTTGGGCCTCTTGTTTTGAGAAGGGGTATAGATGACCCAGGAGTTCTACAATAGGACCACAATCTAATTTTACCCATGTGTTGTAATTGTAATAAATTACAATATACATAACTTTATTATACCCCCCACAACAAAGTTATGGGGGGGGAGGGGGTATACTGGAATCAGGTTGTCCGTCCGTCTGTCCGTCCGTCTGTCCGTCCGTCCATGGACATAATCTTGTGTCCTCTTCTCCTCCCACAGTTTTTGACCAATTTTTCTGAAATTTTATCAGGATGTTTCCTATCATATGAAGTTGTGCACCTGCAATTTTCATCTTGATCCAGTCATTAGTTTCAGAGTTATGCCACTTTGAACTTTTTAATGGGGGGGGGGAATAGTCAAAATTTACAATTTGGTTTCTGTGTTCTAACTTGAGAACCGTTTGACCTAGGATCAAGAAACTTTACACAGTTGTTGCCCATGGGGCCCAAGGAGGTGCCCTATTGTTTTGGGGTCACCAAGGTCAAAGGTCAAGGTCACTGTTGGACTTTGTTTAAAATCCGTTTCCATGCTCCAAGTCAAGAACCTTTTGACCTATAGCACTTTTTCAGTGACAAGGCCCTAGTGGGGGGTATTCGTCCGCTTTGCGACAGTTCTAGTTACAGACAGCAATTACTAGAGAAGACAAGTGGTATATATGAACAAGGAGTTCTACAATGGGACCTGACCCTTATTATACGCCCAAATTGTCGTATTATGTTATGGCCCTGCTCATCTGTCCGTCTGTCTGTCTGTCCGTCCGTTCGTCCGTTAGCAATTTCTTGTGTGCGCAACTCCTCCTACAGCTTTGATCGGAATTTGATCAAACTTGCCACAATGAATCTCCATGGTGTCTAGTTGTGCATGCGGCTTACGGAATTCAATTAACTCTTTTCGTTCTTGAATTATGTGCCCTTGAATTAAAAAAATGCCCATTTTCTTGTGTGCGCAACTCCTCCTACAGTTTTGATCAGAATTTGATCAAACTTGCTACAATGAATCTCCATGGTGTCTAGTTGTGCACACTGCTTACAGAATTTAGATAACTGTTTTCGTTCTTGAATTATCTGCCCTTGAATTTAAGAAAAAATGCCCATTTTCTCAAAAATGCCCATTTTCTCCTGTGGGCAACTTCTACAGTTTCAACCAAAATTTAATCAAACTAGCCACAATGAATCTCTATGGTGTCTTGTTGTTCAAACAAAACTTTGATAACTTTTCATGTTTGAATTATCTGCCCTTGAATTGAAAAAATGGCCAATTTTACTGACAAGCCCCTCTCGGGCGTATATGCGCCGCTCTGCGAAGCTCTTGTTTTACTCATATGTTGTAATTGTGATAACTTTATTACAGACAGCAATTACTAGAGAAGACAAGTGGTATAGATGACCCAGGCATTTTACAATGGGACTACAATATACATAACTTTATTACAGACAACAATTACTAGAGAAGACAAGTGGTATTGATGACCCTGGAGTTCTACAATGGGACCTGTTTCTTATTCTACTCATGTGTTGTAATTGTAATAAATTACAATATACACAACTTTATTACAGACGACAATTGCTAGAGAAGACTAGTGGTATAGATGAGCCTGGCGTTTTACAATGGGACCTAACTCTTATTTTACTCATGTGCTGGATACTGGTATACTTCTGTATATGGAAAGGGCCAAAATCTACAGGGAAGGTAGGAACTAAAATGTTTTGTTATGATGTTGGCCTATTTGATAGGACTTGAAAAAAAGATATTTTGCAAAAATGTTTACTTATCAAATGTTCAGCATATTGATAACAATAGATTAATTACGCTCAGGGTTTGTCTTGCTTCTTGATGCATGTGTAACATTAACATATTTTTTTCCAATGTAGAAAATAAAAATATATATATATTTAAATTAATTCTTTATTCATATGTGTTTTGATAAATATGTAAATTCATTTACATACTGTTCTTCATATGCAATGTCTATTTTATTTTGGGAAAATGTTTTCAAATCAAAAGTATCCAGGATCATGAAGGGACCTATCAAGGGGCTATCTTGTATGGATGTAACTTTGATTTACATCTCAGCTATTCACTTTACAGCACAGTGGATTATTTCACTTTTCATGACACGGGTTAATTTTCAGATGCTGTTGTGTTTTTGTGACCTAACAACAGAAAATAATTGAAATCAGATCCATCAAAAGTCAATCATGTGAGGGGCAATCAAGGGGCCATGTTGTTGATAGGTTATTCACTTTCAGGTGGTCTACTTTACAGCAACATTTCCGTATTTGGTGTTGGTGATCTTGCTGATCCGTGGTGTCACACTACCGGGGGCCATGAATGGGATACGATACTTCCTGGTACCCAGATGGGAGCTCCTACTGGACGCTAATGTATGTAGAGTATGAAGTATTCTTACCTTTAATCCTATACCGAAAATTGTCAAAATTTTAGAACCCTTTAAATTTATAACATATTTACTGAAAAAGTTATTTAAATTTTAGGGTTGAAGCAAAAAAGCTTGTAATCATTTTTCTATAAGGGTTTTCCAAACGGTTCTTTGTAAAGTACTGTACATCAAAACCAGGTGCTATTCAGTTACTGTTCTATGGATGAAAATTACTTGTTTGAGATAAATTGCTCTCTAGTCTTGTAGATTTGAAGAATTATAGAATTCTTTAATACTTTCTCAAACAAGACCTGGCCCAGGTCTCTCGAAAAAAAAAGTATATTCTCATGAGAATATGCTCAACTTCAAAGGAGTACTCTCCAAAGTTGAAGGGTATTCGATTGAAGTTCACATGTATTTGGTGCGATTTGATCACAGTGCTCAGATTTGAGCATGAGAACGTACTTAAGTTTTTTCCGAGAAACCGGGCCCTGGTTTTGACGTCTCTAATAGAAAATGCTAGGGAAAACATTGAGACAAAAGAAGAAACTGCTGATAACTAGCAGTTTCTCCGTTTGTCTCAATATTTTATGTGCTATATTGTACACAAATCCCTTCCTTTTTAACATCAATTTTGTTGTCTAGAGCAGCTTTTAAAAAGGACCATCCTAAAATTTTGTCATTTGGGAAAGAGTTCATACTTTAGGTTCTTTCTACTAAGTTTGGACAATGTTTGCGTCAATTCTCAATCTGAAGTTTAGCTGTTTGTCCTTACCTTGTATTGAATTCTACCTTATGATATTTGTTTGCAGGTATGGGTTAATGCAGCAGCTCAAACCTTCAACTCTCTGGGTATAGCGTTTGGTGGGATTATAACCATGTCTAGTTATAACAAAAGATCTAACAGAATTCTTAAGTAAGTATAGATCTATTCAATGTTTTGTAAACGGAAAAAAATAATTTAACCAATAGTAGAAAACTAGTCTAGTATAGCATTTAATAAATAAGATAAGAAGAAGAATGTTCAACTGTCATCAAATCCAGGGATTGTTTGGGATAGGGTCTATGTTGCCAAACTCAGAGTAGCTTAGAAGTCAGAACTTAAACCAACATTGCATTTTACTCTTTATTCTCTATTCTACTGGGATTTAAAACTATGCTAGATTCTATTCTTGAAATAGTGTATGCTGTGTTGACGGACAGCATAGAAAAAGATCATCAGACTACACATTTTCCTTTTGTCTCAGTATTTTCAATGCTATGCTATATTGTATACAAATCCTATCTTGGGTGTACATAATTTTTTATCATCTGAAGCTGCTGTCAAATTGTTTCAGTCTGAATTTTTACTGCATTGGAATTTAAGGTAGATCTAGTGAAGTTTTTAATGCCCCATGAAAATGAAGAAATTACATTTTACAAACATTTTCTTCATTTTTAGCGAGCCGGGACTTTATGTCCGGGGAGCTAATGTCACAGCCCTAGTGTCGGCGTCGGCATCCTGTCCCGTCGCGTCTTCACTTGAAAAACTTTAACCTAGTCTATATCTCAGGCACTATTAGAGATACAACCTTGATATTTCATACATGGATACATCTCGACAAGACCTTTCATTTGGGACCATGACCTTTGACCTAGTGACCTTGACCTTGGAGTTTGACCTACTTTTGAAAAACTTTAACCTGTCCTATATCTCAGGCACTATTAGAGATACAGCTTTGATATTTCATACATGGATACATCTCGACAAGACCTTTCATTTGGGACCATGACCTTTGACCTAGTGACCTTGACCTTGGAGTTTGACCTACTTTTGAAAAACTTAAACCTGGCCTATATCTCGGGCACTATTAGAGATACAGCTTTGATATTTCATACATGGATACATCTCGACAAGACCTTTCATTTGAGACCATGACCTTTGACCTAGTGACCTTGACCTTGGAGTTTGACTTACTTTTAAAAAAAATAGCTGTTTTTGTGACAAGCTCCAGTATAGGCGAGCTACGTTGTCCGCGGACAACTCTTGTTCACATTGTTTGCTATCCAGAAAGACAAAAAATGTAAAAATTCATTCCCCTTGAAGTTGTTGTGTGCAACACCTATGAGTTTGGACTAGGCATTTTGAAGTCTGGTAATGGGTTAAACTGAAATCAACATTTTTAACTTGGTCAGATATGTTAATCAAGGGACCATGGTGTCAGTAATAATTTATTCATTGAAAGTTGTTTATATTCATTGAAAAAAGAAATACATAACATTTACTAAGTGTATTTAATTTTACCCAAGGGGTAACATTTAACTGTTTTAACCTGTATGGCAACAATTTAGAAAGTACCAATTAGAAAGCTGCAGCAGACGACAAAATGAATGTGGATTAAGATAAACTGACATGATTTAAAAAAGGCAAATAGTACTAACAGATTATATCTACTACATTCTATATAAAGGCGCATTCCCATTGCCGATCAAATCAACTCGATCAAGCTTGATCAAGTGATGGAGTACTGATCGAGCTTGGTCGGCAAGAGTGATCGGGACAATCGAGCGTGGTTGGCAAAAGTGACTGGGAATTTATCGATAAGAAATAAAGAAGTAGTCGTGTGAATACATTTGATCGAGTTTAATCGGGTTTGATCGGGGAATTTAGGCGATCGAGTAGATCGAGTTGATTTGGTCGGCAATGGGAACGCGGCATAAACTATGTATAGCCATGTACGTGGGTTGTTCGGAAAGTTTTGAGACAAACATCATTTCATCATTATTTTTGCGAATTTCTTAATAATTGTTATGTCTACACAAAGTTTAAAATATAACGAGTTAAATGCAATTTAACTTTTAAGATTTTGATTATCCGGTTGCTGCTAGTAGTAACCATAGCAACACAATCATCGTGTGGCCGGCGCACGGCTCGAAAATAAGAAATATCATTTTATTATTTTGGTATAAATACACTATTTTCGTGAGAAACTTTGATAAAGAGTATTTAACATCATTTATGATTCATGACCTTATTTTTTCGTTAGATTAAAACGTTTGACATCATGACAAAATTTCGTTTTATCGATGACAGGAGTACATGCTAGAGTGACGCCGTCAAAGGCAGAGCAGCGAATTTTCAAAAAAAAATAAATAAATAAATAAAAAAAAATCCGGAAATGTCAGAAAATAACCAATTTAAACAAAATATTTTTGAAGATGTCAGTATGGCAGGTTAATTCTTTTCTACCGCTGGCACAATAAGTTTCGGGAGGGTTAAAATAGATTTACGTGACGTTCTATGGATGATTATGACAGCATCGCTGTTAGAGACTTACAACAACCCAGTATCCTTGTACGGGAGATTGCATCACCGTTTTTGTGTTACTTATATTGTGTGTGTCAAATTTATGGACAGGGAGACATGAAAAATGCATTCAGCGTAAAGGATGGCGCTTTGAGAAATAACTACCTTTTCCGTTATAGTCAAATAACGTGACGTTCCTGTACGGCGGCGTGCGCCGCCTATATATCAGCGGCTATTTTTGATATTCCTGTTTTATGTGAAGACGGTGTATGATTTACATGAAATTGCATATGAGAATAGATTAAAGATTACAAAAAAACGTATGTCAAAAATTGTGTGAATAAACCTTGTTTTAACTTGTTAATCGATGTTGTCTCAAAACTTTCCGAACAACCCTCGTATAATTGTATATACAACAATTGTTAACGTAACAGGACAGAAATTGACCTTTAAAGCCATGAATATTGTCTGAATTGACGTCAGTTTATGCCCAAATACATGTTAAGTCAATGGCCTGGGATCAAACAGGACGACGACGCCGAACCCTGTGCTCTTGCAGGTGTTTTTATCAGCTTTGCACAATGATTGCCATCTGTGATTACCAACCATAACATTTGCTGTAGGCTGAGCCGTCACAAATTGGTTGCGTAAATGATGTTGACGTTGTAATTTTCTGAACGTATAGGTGTTACATGCGGCTGACCGGGACATGGGCGGTCTGCATATATTCGCATGTCATTTTCACGTCTCATTAACGTTAAAACCGTCTATTTGGCTACATTAAAGCGTCTAGCTACATATGTTTAAAAATCACCGCTGACCAGTAGCTCCAAAACTTGATTCTTTTTTCCCAAATTTAGCCTCAGCAGTTTGCATGAAAAAAATATTTGTAATTCCTGTGTGTTTTCAGTGAGTAAATCAATGTGGCAATTTGTACACAAAAAAATCTTAGTGATTTAACACGTGGTCTGAATGCACAAGACACACAAGCATTTAGTGACTTGTGGCTCAGATGTCCGGATAATTTACAGAGGACACGACAAAATCGCTGTGGCGTGAAGGGTACACATTATTTCATATATGTCCCCAAATATGGTGACGATCGAGGCTGTAGGAAAGGAATGGTTAATGAAAAAATCTTTTGCCTTTTTAAAGTGTGTCAGTTTAGAATTCTTTCACAAAATAAAATGCAGTGCAGTCTGATAAGGATCCATGCTGTGTCCTTACAATGGCTACAAGCCATGAATTCATAAGTTTGTAGAGATCACATGGATCTTGATCAAACAGCTTGTACACATAGACTGATCTGGATCAATTTTGGTCTCAAATTACATAAAGCCCTTTTATCATATCCATGCTCAATTATTAATTTCTCCTTTTACAGGGATGTTTTGATAATCGGTGTTGTAGATGCAGCCACATGTTTACTGGCAGGGTTTGCCATATTTTCTATACTGGGGTACATCGCCTACGATCAAGGTCAGGATGTGGAGGATGTTATACAGGAGGGTAGGTCAAGGTCATGTTTTATATACTATCCAAGGTCAAGGTCAAACAATATTTTCTATACTGGGGTACATCGCCTACGATCAAGGTCAGGATGTGGAAGATGTCATACAGGAAGGTAGGTCAAGGTCATGTTTTATCAACTTTCAAAGGTCAAGGTAATGTTTTATATACTTTACAAGGTCAAGGTCAAATTAATATTCTTTACACTGGGATACATCGCCTACGATGTTATACAGGAGGGTAGGTCAAGGTCATGTTTTATATACTATCCAAGGTCAAGGTCATGTTTTATACACTTTACAAGGTCAAGTGTGTACGATCAAGGTCAGGATGTGGAAGATGTTATACAGGAAGGTAGGTCAAGGTCATATTTATATACTATCAAAGGTCAAGGTCAAACAATATTTTCTATACTGGGATACATCGCCTATGATCAAGGTCAGGATGTGGAAGATGTCATACAGGAAGGTAGGTCAAGGTCATGTTTTATATACTATCCAAGGTCAAGGTCAAATAATATTCTCTATACTGGGGTACATCGCCTATGATCAAGGTCAGGATGTGGAAGATGTCATACAAGAAGGTAGGTCAAGGTCATGTTTATATACTATCCAAGGTCAAGGTCAAATTAATATTCTATACTGGGGTACATCGCTTACGATCAAGGTCAGGATGTGGAAGATGTTATACAAGAAGGTAGGTCAAGGTCATGTTTATATACTATCCAAGGTCAAGGTCAAATTAATATTCTATACTGGGGTACATCGCTTACGATCAAGGTCAGGATGTGGAAGATGTTATACAAGAAGGTAGGTCAAGGTCATGTTTTATATGCTATCCAAGGTGAAGGTCAAATTAATATTCTCTATACTGGGATACATCGCTTACGATCAAGGTCAGGATGTGGAAGATGTCATACAGGAAGGTAGGTCATACAGAGCTACAGATAAGAGGGGGTGATGGTTTTTCAAAATGCAATACAGTCGACACTCGTTATCTCGACATCGGATAAGTCGAAATTCTGCGTAAGTCGAAGTTAAAGTCATGCCTCGTCCTCAACGTATGGTATCAAAGTGTTTAATTAAACTAATTTCGAAACAAATACATCCATTGAAATTTAGTAGGAAAAGGATAGAAATTGCTCGTACCGAGCAATTTCTTTCCTTTTCCTACTATATTTTAATCATGAACACATATGATGCCCATCAAGAATGCTTAAATATCAAAAAATAAAATAAAATAAATAATCAAAATTGGATGAGTCGAACTCCGGATATATCAAGGTATTTTGACGGCCTCTATGACTTCGACACAACGAGTGTTAACTGTATTTCTTTAATAATTCATTGAATCCTATGTTATTGGTACTCACTGGAATCACCTCATCGTTGTCATTGTTAAAGGGTGGGTTTAACATTTCTTTCAACAATTTTTCCCTACGTTATAGGTCCCGGCCTCGTATTTGTGATATACCCAGCAGCCTTCTCTAGTATGCCTGTATCGCAGCTGTTCTCCGTGTTGTTCTTCTTTATGTTGATCTGTCTCGGCATTGATAGTGAGGTAAGGAAATATTGCTGCTTTTCAACAAAAACCTTGTATCTGCAGCTTGTTTTAAGTTGCAGATACGAGGTTTTTGTTGAAAAGCGGTATGTGACCTAGAGATATAAATAAGAGGGCATAATGGCATAACAAAAAGCAACATTTCATAGATTGTTTGTAAAACCCAATTTTGTGGGTACTCAATGGAGTCGTTTGCAGATGCAGCCCAGTGCTTTATAAATATACATTTAGCAGTTTATAAAAAGGCAGCGAAGACTAACAAGTGTATGCATGTTTGTGACATGTCACTTAAAAAAATATCATGGAAGTCTCTTAACTTTAAATATGATAAACAGATCATACCCAGCATAGGTCAACTAGGTTTTACTTTTCAAAACTTAATATGTTGTATGATAGAAAAACATTGTAGATATAGAAAATGATGTTATAAGGGAAAAGTTTCTACCTTAGACAGCTTGCATTATCCTTGCAAACTGACTAGGTCGTTATTTTTTGCACTTTACATATTGTCCTTTAACAAGATTGGTCAAAAATGTATTTATAAATGCTTTTCTTAAAAACATTTTAAGAAATGACTGAATATGATAGTTATAAAGCTGTATGTGTTTTAACCCTTTAACTAAAAACAGATTTGTTATTAGCATTTTCACCTTTTCTCTCAATGTTTTCCAATGGCTTGTTTCCAGGGACGTCTTCATTTGGGATGGGATTAAAAGATATTTTTATTGGAATAAATTCAGCAAACATAGTTGAAAGGAAAAAACTTTTCCATTTTCAGTTTGCCTCAGTTGAGGTTATAGTGTGTACCATACAGGACCATTTTAGTCCGCTAGTGAAGCGATTTTTAAAGAGGAAGGAAGTGCTTGTAGGAGTTGTCTGCCTTGTCTCATTTTTACTCGGTCTGCCAAATGTAACTCAGGTGAGCTATAAATAGTATCTCCCTCAACTTTGATGTGTTTAACCCATTACCAGACAGCAAAATTTTGTGTTGGTCCAAATTCAAAGATCGGACAGACTACAAATTTATGTGTATGAAATTTTACAATCTTTTGTCTTTAAGGGCTGAAAATATTGTGGGAAATGAAGAAATTGTTTGTCATAAGCAATTTCTTCATTTTCCACAATGTTTTCCAAAGTATTTATCTTGAGGGGGGTCAAAAGGCGTCAATGTGTGGAAATGGATTAATTCTTTACCAATAGATATCATTATTATGTCCAACATTTGTATGTTTAAAATAAGCGTCATCTTATGATAGAGCTCTGGCTTTTCTACAACTGACCTATTAGATTTTGGCATTAATCATGGGTAGTACTGCTTAGAATTACCTTTAATATGTCACCCTCAATGAATTGCTTAGTAATTTTATCCTTATCCTGATAAAGTGATGCATCAAATTAGACTGTCGATACTCCTTAGGATTTGACGTACCCAGACAACACTAAAATGAGTGTAATGTTGAATTAGTTACTTGTCGTAGATTTCTTTATAAAGGGAATAAATAATCATTGACCCACATTCAGGAGGTTTCAGTAGATTGAAAAAATTTAAGGGAAATTTGTGTAAGGATTTTTTTTCTTTTTCCAAAGTTGGATTCTGAACTTTACAGAATTAAATTTTCTTAATAGTAGCCATAACTGACATGTACTTCAAGGCATAATTCTCTGTGCTTCAGATTGAAAATAAAAGCTTAAGATCAATACTTGCTGAAACCAGCATAATAAAATCCAAACATACCTAAGAGAATAGGATTGAGAAAACATTGAGGCAAAGGAAGAAAATGCTGATAATCATTGATTATTGAATATTGATAGAGATGGGATTTGTGCACAATCTAGCACAAAAATGTTGAGACAAAAGGAGAAACTGCTGACTATCAGCAGTTTCTTCTTTTGTCTCAATGTTTTCCCAAGCCTTTTCTATAAGGAATGTCAAAACCTGATGTCCCAGGGTAACATGTCCCCTGGGTAATGTATCCCCCCTCACTTTCTCCCAATATTTTTCAACAGTTATTATTATCATTATCAATATTTTGTGTAAACACCGACGTAAATTGCGCAGAAATAATGTGAAAATTTATTTGTGTGTTATATTTCAGGGTGGAATCTACTTTTTCCAGCTAATTGACTATTTTGCTGCAGCTTTATCATTGATGTATCTAGCATTCTTTGAAGTCATTGCCATTACATGGATATATGGTGGGTGCAACTAATAGATTTTGATATTTTTTTATCATAATAGATTCATCCATTGAAATAGTACTAAATATGATTCTGGCCAGATAATAATTTGCATGATAAACTTTTCTGGTGGATGAAAAACCACTTGAGCACTATTATTCTCATATAAAAAGAGCCACAACAATTTGATGAGGTTTGTGAAATGTCATATCACAAACTGAAACAAAAGTGTAGCCTTTCGATAAAGTTCTTTTATATTGCTACTTGTATGCCTTTGAGGAATTAAGATGAGCCTAGTAATTTTTTAGATCACCTGACCACAAAGTGCTCAAGGTGAGGTACTGTGATCGGTCTTTGTCCATCGTCCGTCTGACCGTCCGTTTGTCTGTCCACAATTTATTTAAAGATCTTCTCCTCCCAAACCAGTAGGCCAATCTTCATTAAACTTCACAGGAATGGTGCTTGGATGAAGGTCTTTCAAAGTTATTAAAAGAATTTGATTCCATTAAAGACTCTGGCTGCCGCAGCATGAGAAGAGGGGAAAATAGCCAAATCTTAAAAAATTTTCTTCTCACAAACGGTTTGGTCAAAAGCCTTGAAACTTCACAGGAATGGTACTTGGATGAAGGTCTTTCAAAATTGTTAAAAGAATTTGATTTTCTTACAAAGTCTAGGTGCCATGGCACAAGAAAAAGAGCAAAATTGCAAAAACTTTTAAAACCCCTTCTTTTGCCAACTCAGCTGTCCAATCTCATTGAAACATTGCAAAAATTATTATTTGGATTATGTCTTTGAAATTTGCTAAAAGAATTTGATTCTTGTAAAAACTTTGGCTGCCATGGCAATGAAAAGGGGGCCCCTCAATAGCTAAATAATAAACAAAAAGCTTCTGCTCTCAAACTTGTAGACCAATCTTCTTGAAACTTTGCAGGAATGATTCTCACAGGAAAGGCTTTAAAAGTTTCAAAAGGAATTTGATTACTTCAAAAACTCTGGCTGCCATGGCATGAGAAAAGGGGGGGGGGGGGGTAGCCAAAAATTTAAATATCTTCTTCTCCCAAACCATTTGGTCAATGTCCTTGAAACTTTACAGGAATGATTGTTGGATGAAAGGCTTTGAAAGTTATTAAAATGATTTGATTTTGGCTCAAACTTTTGGTGCCATGGCACAAGAAAAAGGTGTAAATTGCAAAAACTTTGAAAAAACCTTCTCCTGCCAAACCAGCCCTCCAATCTTCTTCAAACTTGGCAAGAATTTTTATTGGGTAAATGGCTTTGAACATTGCTAATACCTTTGACTGTCATGGCACCAAAAAAAGTGGGCCCGAAATAGTTAAATGATAAACAAAAAGCTTCTATTCTGACACCAGCGGACCAATCTTCCTGAAACTTGGCAGAAATGGACCTTGGGTTATAAGTTTTCTGAGCTGTTTTGAAAGTTCGGTTATGTCGAAATTTCTGGTTGTCCTGGCATCATTAAAGGGAAATGTAGAGAAATCATAAAAACATACTGCTTAACAGGTAAAAATATTTAATTTATTTCAACAAGATATGCAATCTCAGGTGAGCGACCTAGGGCCATCAGGGCCCTCTTGTTTTTTAGAATCTTCTGAAAATACCTTTGCACTTGGTTATTCTGAATTAAAACTTTGAAGAAAGTGTAGAACAAGGTCATATAGGCAAGCAACATATTCAGGGATCAGAATGATGAGAGACTGTGTATGAGGCAGTGTATGATTCATCCAGACATTTAGGAATAGACAATCCTGATTGACAAGATTTACTTAAGCCACTCCCACATAAGGATGCCCTTTGACGCCTTAAAAGATAATGACTCAGAAAACATTGTGAAAGATATTCTCAGGGTTGCCACGCATCAGGGAAAAGTCAGGGAAATTTAAATTTGTTCAAGGTCAGGGAATTGTCAGGGAATTTTGTAGACTGTCAGGGAAATTTGAAAATACAGGTAAATGTCAGGAAATTGTCAGGGAATTTTGAAAAAATAAGTATCAGTGCCATGTAATTTATGATTTCAACATCGCCTTTTAAAATTGTCTCAAAATATCGCCAGTTACCGCAAAATTACGGCGACAAAACATGTCAGGGAATTTTCGAATTTTGTCAGGGAATTGTCAGGGAATTTTATTTCCTCTGATTAGTGGCAACCCTGATGCTTGTTGCAAGCAATTTCTTCATTTTGCACACAGAAAGGCCAATAAATGTAAAAATTTCAATTATCTGAAATGGTAGTCTGCCACACCTTTTATATTGGAACAGTCCAGAATGTTGCCATCTGAAAAGTTGAAATATGTTTTTGTTACAGGTGCTGGTAGACTGGCCAGAGATGTAGAATCTATCACTGGTGTCAGACCTCCATTATTCTTTGTTGTATGCTGGTATGGAATATCTCCTATACTTATATTTGTAAGTATTGCTTCATTACACCCCCCACCTACAAAGTAGAGGGGGTATATTGGTTTCACCACGTCTATTGATCTGTCTGTCCATTCTGTCCCTCCGTTGACTTTTTTGTTTCCATGCTCTAACTCGGGAACAGTTTGACCTAGGATCATGAAATTTATGCAGTTTTTGCCCCGGACGCAAGGAGGCGGCCTAGTGTTTTGGGGTCATAAAGGTCAAGGTCACAATTAGACTTTTTTTAAAATCTGTTTCCGTGCTCTAAGTCAAGAGCTGTTTGACCAAGGATCATGAAACTTTACACAGTTGTTGCCCTTGACCCGAGAAGGTGCCCTATCGTTTTTTGGTCATGAAGGTCAAAGCTCAAGGTCACAATTAAACTTTGTTTAAAATCCATTTCTGCAAAAACCGTTGGACCTATAGCTTTTTTAGCTCACCTGAGCACGAAGTGCTCGAGGTGAGTTATTGTGGTCACTTTTTGTCTGGCGTCCGTCCGTCCGTCAACATTTGGGGTGTTAACACTCTAGCATCCACAATAGTTAGGCAATCTTGATCAAACTTGGCCAAAACAAGTACGATCATAAGTTCTCGGACAAGTTCGATTATGGGCCTGATCGGACCAGAATGTGCAGAGTTATCTGCCCTTGAATGTCAAAAAATGCTGTTTTGAAGTTTGTTTACACTCTAGCATCTACAATTATTGATCAATCAAGACGAAACTTAGACATGATATTAGAGACCATAAGATCTTGGATGAGCTCGATTTTCAGTCTGATCCGATCAGAAAGTCTAGAGTTACGTGCCTTTGAACTTGACAAAATTGTCATTTTCAGATGCTTTACACTCTATTAATCTAAGGGAAGTAACTATTGACACTACTTTTCTTTAGTTGTGTCAAGTGTTACTTCCCTTAGATTACAATTAACTATAAATCAAGACAAAACTTGGAAAAAATGTTGGGGAGCATAAGATCTTCGATTAGTTTGATTTTCAGTCTGATCTGATCAGACAGTCGAGAGTTATGTGCCCTTGAATTTGACAAAATTGCCGTTTTCGGCTTTTTTCGACCTTGTTTACACTCTAGAATCTACAATTATTTAATCAATCAAGACAAAACTTGGACACAATGTTGGGTAGAATAAGATCTCAGATGAGTTCGATTTTCAGTCAGGTCTGACCAGAAAGATGAGAGTTATGCGCCCTTGAATTGGGCAAAATTGCCATTTTTGGCTGTTTTTGACATTGTTTACACTCTAGAATCTACAATTATTAATAAATCAAGACAAAACTTGGACAAAATGTTGGGGAGCATAAAAGATCTGGGATGAGTTTGATTTTCAGTCTGACCTGATCAGAAAGTCGAGAGTTATGTGCCCTTGAATTTGACAATATTGCCGTTTTCGGCTCTTTTTAGACCTTGTTTACTCTCCAGAATCTACAATTAATAATCAATCAAGATAAAACTTGGACACAATGTTGGCGAGCATAAGATCTTGGATGAGTATGATTTTCAGTCTGATGTGATCAGAAAGTCGAGAGTTAAGTGCCCTCGAATTTGATAAAATTGCCGTTTTTGACTGTTTTCAACCTTGTTTACACTCTAGAATCTACAATTATTGACCAATCAAGACAAATCTTGGACACAATGTTGGAGACCGTAAGATCTCAGATGAGTTTGATTTTCAGTCTGATTTGACCAGAAAGACGAGAGTTATGTGCCCTTGAATTTGATAAAATTGCCATTTTTGGCTGTTTTCGACCTTGTTTACACTCTAGAATCTACAGTTATTTAAAAAAAAAAACAATGTTGGGCACCATAAGAGCTTGGATGAGTTTGATTTTCACAACGTTATTGACCAATAGTTCATATTCAGTCTTAAAGTCATGAATATCAATTGAATTGAACATAAGTGTTGCTCATATCATTTTGGTTCAGGTTAGCGATATAGGACCATCATGGTCCTCTTGTTTCAGTGACAAGGCGCTAGTGGGGGGTATTTGTCAGCTTTACAACAGTTCTAGTTTCATTTGTAAACAATATTTTGAGAGAAGTCAGTAAATTTACTCTTTGTCAAAATTTTGTTCTTTTTCCCTTCATGAATACTGGTCCTAAAATTATAGTTATGTGACACATCACATAGAAAATGAGCTTATTGTAGCACTTTACCCTATTATTGTAAAGGGTAGGTCAGACCCAGAGATGGTCAATATTTTGAAAATGGTTTTAGCAAGTTAGACATTATTTTAGGTAGAGGCAAACTGAAAAGGGTCAATTTTGTACATTGTAATTGGAATATAACTTCCTTATATTTACCTAATGACATATCGCGGGCTCAGTGCAAAACTATTGTAACTACATATTTTTCAGAAATTCACTTTTTTGCATTTTCTGAATCTTTAGGAAGGAATTCATCATGTGTTTTAATATTAGGTTTCAATTCTGTATACTTAAAAAGATATTTAGAATTTTAAAAATATTTTTCCTCTTTACCTTTGAGAAAGTCAAAAAGTTTTTTCCCTCTCCTGTAAAATTTTATAAAATGTAGTTACAATAGTTTTGCACCAAGCCCTCGATATGACTTTTCTCAATGTCTTTTCATAGAATTGAAATGCTGCAATACACAATCGTTTTCCTTAGCCGTTTCATGTCTATAAGTTACATGGTTGTTATGTAGGTACATTTCATGATGAGATTAGCATGAATAAATGAATGGCTTGGTAAAGAGCTATCCTTTACATACTTTGCAATAGTTTTGTTTTAAGTCTTTGTTTTATTATACGCCCGAAGGGTTGTATTATGTTATGGCCCCGGTCGTCCATCCGTCTGTCCGTCCATTAGCAATATCTTGTGTGTGCAACTCCTCCTACATTTTTTATTGTAATTTGATCAAACTCGCCACAATGAATCTCCATTGTGTCTAGTTGTGCACACATTTTACGGAATTTAGATATCTCTGTTCGTTCTTGAAATTTCTTCTCTTGAATTGAAAAAATGGCCAATTTTACTGACAAGCCCCTCTCGAGCGTATATGCGCCGCTCTGCGAAGCTCTTGTTGTAGTTGGTGTAAAGGTCATAGCTTTAAGAAACAGCTGTTTTAGCTGCATTTATATTTCACGGACACATTATGTTCCACATTTCTGTATTGCAGGGTATCTGGATATTCAGTTTGGTTCAGTATAAGCCGTTCTCCGTGGCTGGTTATGAGTACCCGACCTGGGCGCTGGTACTAGGCTGGTTTATTGCTGGTTTATCCATCGTCTGTATACCGGCTGGCATGGTACACTCCATATGGAAGGCAGAGGGAAAAACTATGATTCAGGTAACACTCTTTGATTCTTAACCTATTACCACACAGTGACTCCTTTTGACTCCCCAAAAGATAATGACTTTGGAAATAATTGTGGGAAATGAAGAAATTGCTTGTGACAAGCAATTTCTTCATTTCCCAAAATGTTTTCCATCCAAAAAAGACTTAAAAATTAAAAATTCTATTCACTTGGAATTGTTGTCTACATGATCTTTCATTTTGGACTGCACTAGAATTTTGTCGTTTGGTAATGGGTTAATTTTCACAACCATGATCAAGTTCTATGTTGAAATCAACATACATGATTATAGGACCTCATTTTAACGTCTAATGAGAAAAACTTCAAAAAAGTTTGGGAGTCTTCAACATTTTTCATTGACCCTAAAACTATTAGAGTTCACAAATTGCAAAGGTGCTAATTAAGAAAATGTAAAATTCTAGATGTTTAGAGAAAGGGCTCAACTATATTTTGAGCCCATTTTTGTCTTTGAAACTTGTTAACCATTTTTGCCCAAAAAAATGGTATGGGTATTGCTGTACTGGTGTAAATATGTAAACCTGACAGTGCTTGGCAATGTTTAACCATTCACCAAACAAGAAAATTTTAGACTGCTCCAATTTAAAATCTGTTCCATACAACAAAATAAAGGTAAATAAAAACGGATTTTACCACATTACATACTTAGGGAAAAGGACAACAAGAGTTGTCCGCGGACAACGTAGCTCGCCTATACGGGAGCTTGTCACAATAACAGCTATTTTTTTTAAAAAGTAGGGTCAAACGTCAAGGTCACAAGGTCAAGGGTCATGGTCCCAAATGAAAGGTCTTGGCAGGAGGTATCCATGTGTGAAATATCAAGGCTCTATCAATAATAGTGCATGAGATATAGGCCAGGTTAAAGTTTTTCAAAAGTAGGTCAAACTCCAAGGTCAAGGTCACCAGGTCAAAGGTCATGGTCCCAAATAAAAGGTTTTGTCGAGATGTTTCCATGTATGAAATATCAAGGCTGTATCTCTAATAGTGCCTGAGATATAGACCAGGTTAAAGTTTTTCAAGTGAAGACGGGACGCGACAATTAGCATTAGCTCCCTGGACATAAAGTCCTGGCTGGCTAAAGATTGCTGATTACCAAATGCTTATTTCACCTATTGCCGTTGTGTTTCAGAAATTCATGAATTCCCTTAAGCCTAACATGCCAGAAGAGTCGAGTTATCGAGACTCCTACAAGGACACGCGGAATTATCCAGTCGATAATCACACAAATGGGGAGGCCATTGTGTTGAAAGACGAAAACAATTTATACCCAAGACTAGATAGCGAGGACTTACCTTTAAATGGAAATAAATATACATTCAACCATGTGTAGCACATATCAGTGGGATAGATTTATAAATGTGACCTGTCAAGCCAAAAGGGAAGTCCTACCAGTATCCAGGAATTCTGTTAAAGGATATACTGATTCTGCTCAACAACAACCTTATAACTGCAGCTTGTTTTAAGCTGCCGTTAGAAGGTTTTGTTGAAAAGTGACAATATGCCACCTTAAAATATCTAACACTACAAAGGTCAAACAGATGTCACATTTAAAAAAAAAAACACACATCAAAAATCATCTTAGAGCAAATATTTGACCATGGTCGCCTAGTAGACGATGAAGACTCATGGCTTTGTTGGATACTCTTCACTATTTTCAGATGATACCTTTTTTGGGAGACAGGTCATAAATTATTAGCCATATCTGGACTGGTATTCACTAACATTCCTAAATTGAATGTCAAAATCCAAATTACATTCCAAGTCATTTAATTGGAAGAGGCATAGATCTATGTCTTGGCCAATCAAATGGATTGTTGTGTAATGTTAAGGGAAACTTGGAAAAAGACTGGTTGATGAATACCACCCCTGTAGACAAAATATAGATCTTTGTGCAAGATTATGTTATCTGTTTGCACAGATGTTGTCAAAAAATTGTAATCCCTTCCGGTTTAAAAATTTGTCATCGTATTGTATTGCAATAGATTTACAAAATATATGTAATATTTATCAACAAAATTTTTAGGGGAAGGGGGGGGGGCTACTATATCTAAGCCTAAGCTTGTTTGGCTGAAGTTATTTTTAATTCGAAACAGAATTGCTCAGTTTCAAGGGCAGATTTGCATTATACACTTTAGTGATTTTTCATGACATTCTGGTTCGCAATAAAGACTGTTGCATATTATATTGTCACATTTTTCTAGAGCTATACTTATTTTATAAAAAATTTGATATGAAATTGATTCACATACATCACATTTCCCATTACCCAAAGCAACATATATTAACTTCCCTTCACTGGGAAGGCAGCTTTGGAAGACATTGTTCCTAAGGGAGCAGAAGATTCATGCGTTCCTATGCTTTCCAAAGCTTTTTTCAATTTCAAATATTGGATCAATTTAACAATGTTTTTGGGACAATTTAATATAGAAAACGTTCCCAAGCAATTCTTAGGTCTTATTATATGACAGCTTTGTTCGGGAATGTTGAAAATATTGAGGTAAAAATAGTAAATATTGGAAATGAAAGAAGAAATAAGTTCATTTTCATCAATGTTGTCTTTGCTGTCAAATGTGGCACATATTTATGTTTTAAATATTAAGTGTGTATTTAGCTAAAAACCTGATTGGTCCCTCTTTTGAGCTTTATTTCTGTTAAGGTACTCCATCCATAATGAGATTCTTCAGACTTTGAAATTTTTGGGGCAATGTTAAAAACATTAGCAATGGAAAGTGCTGATTTTTATTATATGCCCGAAGAGTCGTATTATGTTATGGCCCCCGTTGTCCGTCTGTCCATCTGTCTGTCCATCAGTTAGCAATTTCTTGTGTGCGCAATTCCTTGAATTTAAAAAAATGCCCATTTTCTTGTGTGTGCAACTCCTCCTACAGTTTTGATCAGAATTTTATCAAACTTGCCACAATGAATCTCCATCGTGTCTAGTTGTGCACTCTGCTTACGGAGTTAAGATAACTTTTTTCGTTCTTGAATTATCTGCCCATTTTCTCAAAAATGACTACTTTCTTGTGTACGCAACTCCTACAGTTTCAACCAGAATTCACTCAAACTAGCCACAATGAATCTCTATGGTGTCTGGTAGTGCAAACAAAATTTTGATAACTTTTCATGTTTGAATTATCTGTCCTTGATTTGAAAAAAAAGGCCAATTTCACTGACATTAGCCCCTCTCGGGCCTATATGTGCCGCTCTGCAAAGCTGTTGTTTCAATTGCAATGTGTTCAAATACAGATAGGATATGTTATGAATGTATGTGACATCGCATGAAAAATTAGACTCTTCAATGTCGCATGAAATATTCAGACTTAACATAAAATTTATTAGGGGTGGACTGCCTTAACATGACAGTCTTTTAATTTTGTGTTACAGAAATAGGAATTTGTGGTCTGATAGTTGTAAAAAATCTCATTTTTAGCATATGCATGTTATGTTATGTTGAATTTATGTATTTTGTATACATGTATATGTCACAATTTGTGTTTTTTATCATTAAAATATTTAGTTTTAACCCATTACCTGACAGCAACTTTCTAGAATTGCCCAAATTCAAAAAATTTGCAGACGACAATTTCAAATGAATGAATATATTTTTTGTCTTTTTGCGAAGAAAACTTTATGGTAAATGAAAAAAAAATGCTTTCTTCATTTTCCACCATGTTTTCCAATGCCTTTATCTTGGGGGACATTAAAAAGCCCCATTATGTTTGAATGGGTTTAAAAGTTAGATGTAGATGTGTTCGCAAAGAACAATCGGTAGGATATGCAGAAGTAACACAAAAGATGATTTTGACCAAAATTAAGGATGGTCAAATTCAAAACCTGTTCAAGACGACGGAGGAGTTGCTGATATGGAATAATTTGTGTGTGATATAGTTTAGAAAATATTGAGGCAAAAGCAGAAAATGTTGATTATTAGCATTTTTTCTTTTGCTCGAATTTTTCCCCAAATATTATCTACTGGGGTTATCAAAACCAAGTCTTGTTGGCAAAAAGTCAAGTGTGTAAATGTCACGGTACAAAAACTCAAGAGACAAATTAAACATTTCTGCCTTTCTGTACGAAAGAAAGTCAGAAAAAAATGCATTTTGTTATTTATTCCACAATTTGTCATGGGTTTTCGTGCATTCAAGGGCCCGTAACTCATCTACCCGACTAGCTATCAAAAATTCCTCATAAATTTGCAATAACGATTTATTAACAAGTTCTCATCTAAAATATTATTCCATTATATTGCTTTATAAAAACGTGTTGATGTTTTGCCCAAAGTTGGGAGATGAAAATATACAAAAAATTGAAAAATTACATAAAATTCCAAATATTTTGATATTTATAATAAGCAAGCCAATGGATTTAATGTCATCTTAACATGGGCTCATATACAAAACATAATATTTTAAAAAAATTCGCCAATTATTTACATCTAGATAGAAAATTGATTTATAAGAACCTTTGGTAGCGCCTGAAAAGAATTACCCCACCCACTTTCAATATACAATATACACCAAACCAAAGGTCCGTTCGATTTATACTTTTCGGCAAAACACGTCCCCTTTATGTATCTATTTGTGGTAAAAATTTCATTGGAAAATTTAGGTCCCAGGAAAATGGCCTTATGGAAACCCCTCCTTTGTTCAAACTTGCCACAATGAATCTCCATGGTGTGTAGTTGTGTTTCATACATCTCCTTTTTCGCTTTAAAGCATCAAAAGAAAATAATTAGACAACAAAGTGAAAAATGTACCAAAAATCATGCAAACTCTAGAAACCCCCAGAGGATTTTCTGTGCAGAACCATTGGCTCTGTCTGTAGAGTTTCCATACCATGACGTATGAAACTGAACACGGTGTATAATCATGTGACTCAGAATTTCCGATAATCTTTAATATCTTTTTTAATAATCAACCAATTTGAACTTGGTTTGAAGCAGAGAAGCTGGGAAAAAGCCAGGAATAAGCTGGACGTGTTGGATTTTTGAAAAATCAACTGATAAAAAAGTTATTGAAGATAAACCAGAACTTTGGTTTATCTCCAATAACTTTTTTATCAGTTGATTTTTTAAGAAGCAACAACGTCCATCAAATGCGTGACTTATGTCCACATTCTCTGCTTCATACCGAATTCAAATCGGTCGCATATTAACAAAATTATTGAAGATTTTCTGAAAATATTGTATCAGGTGATTATCCACCGTGCTGAAGTTGTTGTATAATGTGTGATATTTACTGTTATTGATGTACATTTTGTATCATTTTACCATAATATTTTTATTGGACAACATTATGCAATCAAACATAAGTTACATAATAGACTTTACTTCTCATGTTATTTTGATTTGTAATAAACAAAGATGTCTCAAATTTTTAATTATCTTGATGTTTTCTTTTTATTTTAACCAATAACCACATATGAACGCTTTTTGACACCTCACAAGATAAAGGCTTTGGAAAGCATTGTGTGGAAAATGAGGAAATTGCTAAAACAAGCAATTTCTTTTTCTCCCACCAAGTTTTCTATCCATAATGGTCAATTATGCATCCAGACCTTATTATTGATTGCTTTTAAAATTGATCTATGAAATGCAGTCAGGGTCAAATTATTCACCATCGGGGACAGTATAAATAAATAGCCTTATGATGAAACAGGTCAACAATTATTTTCATGGTGTTGAAAGTAGCATTATTATTGTCCCTTTCCCAAAAGGCATTTTTTTTAAAATTTCAATTTCAAAAAGCCGCTGTGGATGACAAATGGACCCTATTAATGATAGAATTTGAGTACAATATAGCAAGGAAAATATTGAGACAAAAAGGAGAAACTGCTGGTAAGCAGCAGTTTCTTCTTTTGTTTCAATGTTTTCCAAAGCCTTCTCTATTAGGTATGTCAAAACCTGGTCTTGTTTGGGAAAGGGTACAACAGGTCATGGCCATAGCGCAGTTGCTAGCACATTGGACGGACTCTTTCTCGTAAGGTCCAAGGTTCAATTCTGGACTGAGGCAGACATCCTTTGAATTTTGTCTCCCTCCAATGGTTGTATAATAGTAAACCTATGTAGGCAAGCAGCTGGAGGCTTAGAAAGGATGTTGTGATAATACTGGTTTGAGAAGAGACAGGAATCCATGGTTTGGTGGACCAGCTGCTGCAATACAACTATAGCAGTTTACAGAGGCAGTAAACCAATTTAATTAATCTTACTACTGTAAAATCAGAAATGTTCGCTAGGGATTAATCTTCGCTATGTTCGCGTATCCAATAAATTCGTAAACATTTAGCCACGTGAACATATTGCCTGTGAGCAAATGCAATGATTAATTCGTAAACATTTAGCCTCGTGAACATATTGCCTGGGAGCAATTGCAATGATCCTACAAGAACGCACCGATCGTCCGTCCGCCATTACTTTGATTTTCGGAATTGTTTTGGTTTTATCATACAATGTAAATCGAGTAAATAATGCAATCAAACTAGACAAATGACTTAAATGTTCGCATTCTTTAAAATTTCCAATAAACGTTCGCTGCGATGGGCCTTGAATACATCAAATATCACCAGGGCTGTTTGGTTACACCTGTAACAAAAGGTGTGAAATGTGGTCAATAGAGCAACATACGATTTTGACAGGCATTGTTTGTCAGCAATTAACAGTTATGTTATGCAGTTTTCCATACTTTAAACAAGATCTATTGAATCTATTGAACAAATACGGACTGCTGAATGTATTCGATCTGAATTATATTGATATGATTTTATTAATCTACAGAAGATGAACACCGTTTGGTATGTAAATGTATTCACGTACATAATTAAATGATTAAATGATTACGGATTACGTGAGACCTTTTTAAACAAGTAGGGGCATCTGGTATTTTTTACGTATCTTGTTATTAATATGAAGACAGGCTGTAAAAATAAAACACAAAACCGATAGTTGATGATAGTTGATGATTTTATTTTCGTGAAAATTAAACCACATGGTTCACAGGTTTTGTTTTTCGCAAACTTTTACCCTCGCGAACCACTTCAAATTTAAAAATTCGTAAACTTTTGGCCCAGCGAAAATATCTGATTTTACAGTATTAGTCCCTGGGCCAGAAACATGTTTGCTCCCCCCCCAGGGGGAATTTTGTAGACATAGTTTTTCATAAAGTACAATATCTTAGAAACATTTTGAGCATTGTTTGCACTCTGGCCGTTGGGGCTTTTGGCTGTAACCCTTATCTAAAACCCTTAACCCTATCATTTTTTTCATTCAAATTTACAATATTTATTTGGTCATATTTTCATTGAATATTGTCCTACAGATGTCTAAATGGTATCAAATGAAAGCTTATGACTTGCTCTTTCATTTGAAGTTATTTTATGCAAATTAGCTCATTTGCATATTCATGAATATTAATGATTTTCCTTAAAATTTCCATTTTTTGGCGAAAATTTGATAAATACTTTCTTAAAAAAGGCGTTTTTGTCCAGGGGGAATTGTGTAAACATGGTTTATCAGTAAGAACATTTTATTAGAAACATTTTGAGCCTTGTTTGCACTCTGGCGGTTGGGGCTTTTCGGCGTGACCCTTATCTAAACCCTTAACCCTACCAAATTGTTCATTCAAATTTTGAAAATGAATTTGGTCATATCTTGATTGAATATTTACACACAGATGTCAGAATGGTATCAAATCAAAGGTTATGACTTGCTCTTTCATTTTAAGATATGTTATGCAAATTAGCTCATTTGCATATTCATGAATATTAATTATTTTTCCTAAAATTGCGATTTTCGACCAATATCTGGTAAATACTTTCTAAAACAAGACATTTCTGTGCAGGGGAATTGTGTAAACATAATTAATCTTAAAGAAAATCATAAATGAAACATTTTTAGAGATGTTTGCACTTTGGCTGTTGGGGCATTTGGCCAAAACCCTTACCTAAACCCTTAACCCTATAAAATTGTCAAGTCATTTCAAAACGTTTTTTATCATATCTTGGTTGAATATTGACCTACAGATGTAAGAATGGTATCAAATGAAAGCTTACGACTGTCCCAATAATTTGCCATAAATTTTATGCAAATTATCTCATTTGCATATTCATGAATATTAATGACATTACTTAAAACTGTGACCTTTTTAGCGGGTATTTGGAAAATACTTTCAAAAGCATTGTGTTTCTACTCAAGGGGAATCATGTAAACATAGTTTATCTTAAAGAACATTTTATTAGAAAAATTTTGAGCAATGTTTGCAATCTGGCTGTTGGGGCTTTTGACCCTGACCCTTATCCAAACCCTTAACCCCATCAAATTTTTCATTTGAATTTTCAAAACATTTTTGGTCATAGCTTGATTGAATATTGACCTACAGATGAAAGAATGGTATCAAATGAAAGCTAATGACTTTTTCTTTAATTTGCAGTCATTTTATGCAAATTTGCTCATTTGCATATGCATGTATATTAATGATTTGTCTACAATTTGTGATTGTTTTCAAGTTAAATACCTACAAAAAGGTGGGATTTTTTTTCTTTCTCGTGAGTTTTTAACCATCTGATATCCATGTTCACTCTTTTAAGAACATCTAAGCCTTGTTTGAGATCTATTTGATGTTTTGTTTGGAAGTAACTGCGATTTTAAAGTGTGCAACCCATCATATTTTGTTCCTATAAATCTTATTATCAATGTATGTATTTAGTTTCCATTTGATTTCTTTTAATCTTTATTGTTTAAGCGCAAATAAGTTTAATTGTTTCCATGTATTGTACTGGTGTTCTTGCTTATATCTAGTTTAGTTGACAAAATGTTATTCTTTGATGAATCCAAAATTGCCGCAAAATAGGACTTCGAACATTAACATTTTATTAAATGCCATATGATGATACAAAGGTGTCTAACCTGCGGGACTTTATTCTAATACACATATAAAATTAATTATTTCAATTATTTTGGTAATTTTTATTGGCTGAATAGAGATCCTGGAATGTAGACATGCATACATATAGCAGAATAACATTGTTAAGCAATTGTCAAGCTCCATTTTTTGCCATTCACATTGAGAAAACAGCATGATTTTGTTCCATCTGGAGAGCCCTTCCTTGTGTATTCCTCATAGCCAAGTCAATTTGTTGGCCTTAAGTGTATTTGATATGTGGCTGACAGATCAGGGACACTGGTGTTACCATTCCTTTATGCTCTGTTGAGGTATTTAAACTTCAGATAATTTAAGCTTGGGTGCCATATGTAAAGCCTACCTATCAGATGCATAAATCAAGAAATGTACTCGCTGTATGTATGTAGCTAGAGTACAGACAATAAACGATTGCGATCAAAAGATTATTGCAGTCATTTACGATACATTTGTTTGTCTGTATCAGATCAAAACAGATGTGAACTGTGAACTGATCCATACTACCGACAGCCCATGCTGAATTTACATTAAAATTCTTCCGAACTTATAAATATGTCTTATTTGTGCTTTCAGCATAGTATATAACCTCACAATGGATTGAAAATAATTCCTTTGAGATACATATACAATATCTTTCAATATGGCATATGTTTTCAAGGATGGCATTCGATAGCCATAGATATCTTCAGTTCAATGTTTTCCTGATATTCAAATGCTGCAACTAAACCCATATTAAGACACTAACTGTTTGCACTGTTCTAGGACAATTTGACCAAAAATGATTAACATCACACTTGGTGGCAATCTTGGAATTACTTACACTCTGGGAGTTTGGCTAGGTTATCATAATGGAAACCGACATAGATCAACACTAGAATGTCTATTTAATGCAAAGAATCATCAACTTTTATTGTACTAAACATAACAGGGCTACTATGTACTTAACATTACAGGGTTACTATATAACATATACGTTAGCACTGTCAAATGGATTACATTTTATGGATTTTCCACAATAAATGTGGTTTTATCCCAAACATTTAAAGAATCAATAATATTCATGAATAAGCAAATGAGCAAATTGCCAATATACAAGCAATTCACTAGATTTCATTTGATACCATTATGACGTTTGTATATCAATTTTTGATCAAGATATGACCAAAACATATTGAAAATTTTAATGGACAATTTGATAGGGTTAAGGGTTTAGATAAGGGGTTTTGCCAAAAGCTCCTACTACCACAGTGCAAACATCGCTTATAATGTTATTTTTATAATGTTCTTTAAGATAAATCATGTTTGCATAATTCCCCCTGAACAGAAACGCCTTGTTTCTGAAAGTATTTTCTGAAAGTATTTAGCATGTTTTCGTTGAACAATCACAATCTTAAGGAAAATCATTAATTCTTATGAATATGCAAATGAACTAATTTGCATAAAAAATAATAGCACATGAAAGAGTCATCCATAGGCTTTCATTTGATACCGTACTAACATCTGTTTGTAACTGTTCAATCAGGATATGACCAAAAACGTTTTGAAAATTCTAATAAAAATTTGATGGGGTTGAGGGTTCAGATAAGGGTCACGGCCTAAAGCCCCAACCACCAGATTGCAAACATTGCTCAAAATTTTTCTAATAAAATGTTCTTTAAGATAAACTATGTTTACATGATTCCCCTTGAGTAGAAACACAATGCTTTTGAAAGTATTTTCCAAATACCCGCTAAAAAGGTCACAGTTTTAAGTAATGTCATTAATATTCATGAATATGCAAATGAGATAATTTGCATAAAATTTATGGCAAATTATTGGGACAGTCATAAGCCTTCATTTGATACCATTCTTACATCTGTAGGTCAATATTCAACCAAGATATGATAAAAAATGTTTTGAAATGACTTGACAATTTTATAGGGTTAAGGGTTTAGGTAAGGGTTTTGGCCAAATGCCCCAACAGACGAAGTGCAAAAATCGCTCAAAATGTTTCATATATGATTAACTTTAAGATTAATTATGTTTACACAATTCCCCTGCACAAAAGTGTCTTGTTATGGAAAGTATTTACCAGATTTTGGTCGAAAATCGCAATTTTTAGGAAAAATAATTAATATTCATGAATATGCAAATGAGCTAATTTGCATAACATATCTTAAAATGAAAGAACAAGTCATAAGCTTTCATTTGATACCATTCTGACATCTGTGTGTAAATATTCAACCAAGATATGACCAAATTCATTTTCAAAATTTGAATGAACAATTTGGTAGGGTTAAGGGTTTAGATAAGGGTCACGCCAAAAAGCCCCAACCGCCAGAGTGCAAACAAGGCTCAAATTGTTTCTAATAAAATGTTCTTACTGATAAACTATGTTTACAAAATTCCCCCTTGACAGAAACGCTTTGTTTTGGAAATTATTAACCAAATTTTAATCAAAAATTGACAATTTTAAGGAAAATCATTAATATTCATGAATATGCAAATGAGCTAATTTGCATAAAATAAGTACAAATGAAAGAGCAAGTCATAAGCTTTCATTTGATACCATATTGACATATGTAGGCCAAAATTCAATGAAGACATGACCAAATAAATGTTTGTTTAATTGAATAAAAAAAATTCAAAGGGTTAAGGGTTTTAGATAAGGGTTACAGCCAAAAGCCCCAACGGCCAGAGTGCAAACAACGCTCATCTTGTAGCATTTGTTATAAGCTTTCAGAAAATCATACCCTTCAAAATTCCCCCTGGGGGGGGAGCAGGGGTTATTGGTGGCTCAAGGTCTATATCTAAACCATAACCAGATTGTAAAATGTTGGACTACTCCAAATGCAAAGATGTTACAGACAACAATATCAGGTGAATTAATTCATTTAATTTCTTTGAATTAAACTGTTGGAAATGGTGAAATTAGATCTACTTGTGACAAGATTTTTTTCGTTTTCCACAATGTTTTCCAAAGCTTTTATCTTGTAGGGCATCAACAAGCGGCTAAGAGTCGTGAGACAGCGAGTTAACTATTTTCTAAACAAAACCTAGTTTTGATGTCCGAAGTAGAAATGGCTTTGGGCAAATATTGAGACAAAAGAGAGAAAAGTTGATGTATCTAATCAGCATCTTCTTCTTTTATCTCAATGTTTTGTGCTATATACTTAAAAAGATATTTCTATTTCAACATCCATTTTGTCGTCTGTAGCATCATTTAACCCTTTCTCAAACAAGACCTAATTTTGATGTCTCCAACAGGGTGAACTTTGGAAGGTATTGAAGAAAAAGAAGAAATTCAGTATTTTCTCATTTTCTCTCAATTCTTTCCCTGCTATGATAACCAAATATAAGTTTTATAACTATGATTTTGTTGTCTACAACTCCTTTGAATTAGGACCATCTTAAAATATAACATATTGTCTTTTGTGAAAGTGTTGAACTGGAACACCCTGATATTTTGTCAATTGGAAAGTTAATCCATTACCACACAGTGATGCCTTTCACTACCTCACAAGAAAAGGCTTGGGAAAATATTGTGGAAAATGAGGAAATTGCTTGTTTTTAAGCAATTTCTTTATTTCCCACAGTGTTTTCTAAGTAAAGAGACCAAATAATGCAAAATTTCATTCACTTGAAATTGTCGTCTGCATCATCTTTGAATTTGGGCTGGTCTAAAATTTTGCTGTTTGGTAATGGGTTAAAAAGAATGTTCCACTGATGGTCAAAAAATGACCTTGGCTGTCTACAGCTCTGGTTTAACCCTTTCCCAAACGACAAAATTTTAGGATGGTCTCATTTGAAAGCTGTTGCAGACAACAAATTGAATGTAACTAAAGGTAAACTTATGATTAATATAGCATAGAAAACATTGAGGTAAAAGGAGAAAATGCTGATTATGTTCTTTTTCCTCAATGTTTTCGTAAGCCATCTTTTCTGAAGACTTGACAAACCGGGAAAGGGTTAATTAGGTTACAGTTCCAGGTATTATTGCACAGCAGGGCAAATGCAAAGTTATATCTGGATAACCTTAAGGTAGTCTACCCCTAATGAAATTCACATGACGTCGCAATTATTCAGGTGCGATCGAAAACATTCGGTGGTGGAACTGTCCACCGCCGTATGTTTACGACCGCGCCCAAATAGTTTCGGATACGTAACAATGCTGCTCAAAAGAAGCCGACGTTTTATGAATCTCAAAATGGCGACATTATGGGTATTCTACCTTAACCCATTACCACACAGTGACTTCTTTTGACTCCCAATAAGATAATGGCTTTGGAAAACATTGTGGAAAATGATGAAATTGCTTGTGACAAGCAATTTCTTCATTTCTCACAATGTTTTCTATGTAAAAAGACCAAATAATGTAAATATTCATTCATTTGAAATTGTCGTCTGCAACATCTTTGAATTTAGAACAGTCCAAAATTTGTCGTTTGGTAATGGGTTAATTGATGAATTGTCCACTCTTGTAAGTCTTGGCTTCACCAGCCAGGTGTGGTCATGGTGTGTTGCGTTTCTGTTTTTATCTATCTGTTCATGTTTTCATGAAAAACAAAATACCATTCACACTTAATGACACTTTTTGGCACCGAACGAGAACGAGGTTTTGAAGAATATTGCGGTAAATGAAAAAATTGGGACACGAAAGACCAAGCCAGTAATACCCGAAAGGGGAGTTAGGCAGTATATATAGATAGATAGATAGATAGATAAAAAAATGTTACATTCACTTAAATTTTTTGTCTGCTAGATCTATGTCTTTGAATTTGGATAGTATAAAAAAATATGTTCGTAAAACTACGAAACAGATTCCAACAATATGCTAATGTTCACAGAAGTTTACAGGACATTGTCTGTAGGCCTATCAGATTTCCAAGTTTTAGATATGTTCAAAGTTATGGCTATTTCGCAAAGGCATTATTTTCACATATAATTAGATCTATGATAGATCTTATTTTGTTAAAAAGAAAGAATTTTAATGACACATGTTCTTCCTTTCATATTTTTGATTGAAGCAACCTAGACATCAGATACAATATTGATACCATTTAGGACCTAGGCCTATGCATAATTTAATTTGTTCGCATAATTATTGTGCTCAATGAAAAGCACATATCTAAATGATTAGAATTTATTGGCATCAATAAAGTATATTAAAGTAAACTCTCATACATAAGCACAATTTTCACCTTTGTTTGCGTTAAACCTCTCCAAAATGACAAAATTTCAGAGTTGCAGACGACAAAATGATTGTTGATTAAAGTAAAAATTGAGTACATGAAATTCAAGAAAACGGTTTTGAAGCGAAAGGAGACATTGCTGATTATCCTTTGTCTTGATGTTTCCAAAAGTCTCTGCCCACAGGGTCTTGTTGGGAAAAGGGTTAAAAATAATTATAGAAAAAAGGTTTCTAGTCTAATAAAATGAGTACCTCCTGGTACTTTGATTTTCAAAAGAGCCAATCAGATAACTGGTTACAAAAACAGGTCCTTGGATTCAGATTGTAAACAATATGGCTGACTAATGTAATTTTAAACAAACGAGAGATGATATTTTGAGCAAATACCATTTACTCCGTTGGTGCTTTACAACATTATGCCATTATATGGATTCATTACATAGTTATGTAGACGAATGAAATAAAATCGGGTATGGGAAGTGGCAATTCGCGGGGTGTCAATCGACAATACAGTGATGATGGATTCAGACCAGAAAACATCCATAGTTTGATGAATGGAAGTGACAGCCACTACACCATTGACACATCAAATAAACGAACAAAAACTGATGAGGAACATCACATCAATGAGGTTGAAGGCGATTTTGAAGGAACAGTTCTTGGTTTAACTGTAAGTTTTCATTAAACCTTGTCAATTAAATAACACCATAAGTAGCCTAGATACATCCAGACCGGGAGCGCGACAGTTCATCGACAGACAAATCATCGACACGACTAATTACCAACAGGACAAACAATCGACAGGACAAAACATCTAAAAAAAGATTGACAAATAATTGACAAACATCGACACTCATCGACAAACTGTTATCTTTTATTCAGATTGGATACTTTATCCATTTATAAGAAATATTGTTCCCAGTTCCCCGTAGAAAGTCCATGACTGGTTGAGTTTCAAAAGTTTTTACTAATTCCATGATATATTGGTTTCTCGTCATTTCACGCTTTTTTGGAGGTTTGGGAACCTCTCCTCTCAAAAGATCAACTTTTCGCAATTCTGTGTGGGACTGTTCTGAGCATAAAGTTTCTAAAAATTTGTAAATATTGAGATGGGAAACTCCAACAACAGTAGAAAAACGCCAGTGCAAAGCCTCTAAAAAGTTTGTAGTTCTTGGGTCATCTTGCAGGATGCGGTTATATACAGACCACTTTTCCGGGGAAAATATATACAAATCCTTCAAATGTTAATAACAATTTCCCTCTTTGTGAAGTAATAAACTCCATATTTGAACGGTTGGGATTAAACTGACTTAACCCTTTCCCAAACGGCCGAATTTTAGGGTGGCCCACTTCAAAAACTGCCACAAATGACAAAATAGATGTTACTAAAGATAGGATTTGTGTAAAATATGGCACAGAAAATATTGAGACAAAAGGAGAAACTGCTGGTTATCAGCAGTTTCTTCTTTTGTTTCAATGTTTTCCCAAGCCTTTTCTATTAGGGACGTCGAAACCAGGTCTTGTTTGGGAAAGGGTTAAACGCTTGAAAATTGGTGAGCGATCATCTGCGGCGATATTATATTTGTACAATCATTTGGTATGAATAATTGTACAACCACCTCGGATCATTGGTTACTTCGAAAAATGCGACAAAAAATCGACATGACACAGTCGATGATTTGTCTTTCGATTATTTGTCGTGTCTACCAATTATCGTGTTGGTAATTAGTCGTGTCGATGATTTGTCTGTCGATGAAATGTCATAGACCCTCCAGACCTTCTTTTGACAATCCTATTTCCCCGCTTCCTACATTTCAGATCTTTCATATATTTCCGTCCACATTACAAAAACGCTATGTACATCGCATGGGACCTAGTGACATCATAGTATCAGACTTCCCGAAATTTGTCGAGCCCGATAGCTCAGTCGGTTACATCGGAGTCTGTCAATCCAGGGGTTGTAAGTTCGAACCCGGCTTAGCCAGTATCCATTCCAGGGGTCTCGTTTGCCAAAATTTGGGGCCGTTATTGGGCCCCATTCCCAATGGCAAAAAGTATCTTTTTTTCCCAATTCTCTGGAGAAAATTCCCAAATGAGGACCCAGAATGGCCCATGCTAAGACCTTATCTTCATTTACAAACATTTTGAAGAGAGTTTTAGAGTAGATTCTTAAAGGGGGAATAACACTTAACATCTTACAAATTTTCAGAGAACTTCGTGCAAAAAATAAATATATATTATGAAAATATGGCCTTTAAATTGCATCTATGCCAAATCTTAGCTTTCTATCTTGTGTATTGGCTAGGATGTTGACGGATTTAAAACCCCATATGTTTTATTTTTATGATTTTTATCCCCCCGACAAAAAATCATGGGGTTTTAAATCCGTCGACATCTAAGCCAATACACAAGGTAGAAAGCTAAGATTTGGCATATATGCAATTTAAAGACCATATTTTAATAATGTATATTTATTTTTTTGTACGAAATTCTCGGAAAATTTGCAAGATGTTAAGTGTTATTCCCCCTTTAAACAAGAGTATGTACAAATGCATTTTACATCACTACAGTCTAATTTGCAGCTGAAACTGAGTGACAGTATGAATACAAACTAGTTTTAGTTTTTCCCAATTTAGGTAAAAACATCGCTATTTTCCCAATTTCACTGGCCCCTGGTCCCAAACAAAAATTGGTAGCAAGACCCCTGCATTCTGACATTTGACAAGTCATTTGTCTCTTACCAATGGGTGTGAATCATCTATACATGTATACATGTGAGAGAGCAGCTGGAGGCTCGGTTTGGAAATTGTGGTAGTACTGGCTGGTGTGAGAAATAACAGGAACCCACAGTTAGGTGCTCCAGCCACCGCGACATGACCATAACAGTTGAAAACGGCGTAAAAGCCCAATAAAATCAAATAAAAAAAAACAACAATTTTGAGTAGATCTGACTTTTTTCAGCAATCCCTCGATCCGAGTTTCTGATGTACTGTAGATGTCATATTATCCCAGGTAGCTTCTGCAGGGTAGACAATTTTTCAACAAAATAGAAAGATTTGTTTTTGTCTTTGTAGGGGGCTGGTTTGTTTCATATTTAAACAAATTCATTTCTTTGTATTTGAAAATAAGAAGATCATTCCCCTTCATAGCTTGAGCTGAAAATGTTTGGAAAAATGGTAAATTCCCTCTATTTTTAGCTCGACTTTTCGAGGAAAATGAGAGCTTATACTGTCACCCGGGCGTCGGCGTTGGCGTTGGCATTGGCGTTGGCGTTGCAACCAAGGTTAAAGTTTTTTCAAACATCAATAACTTCCATACTATCAAAGGGATTCAACCCAAACTTGGAATACTTATTCACCATCTCACCCTCTACCTTACTACTAGGGCCCATGACCCTGGCTCAACTATATTTGGAGTTATGCCCCCTTTATACTTAGCAACTTAGAAAGTCCAGCACTTAGAAAGTCGAGCGCACTGTCTTCGGACAGCTCTTGTTTTTTCAATTAGTAAATTGTACAGTGGACCTCATTTTGTTACGATCTGTGATGAAATGACACACCTTCCCAAGTTTATGACTGCATAGCAGCAATTTTAGACAAAAACAAAATGGTTTCATTTGACTTGTCTTACAATCTCAACATGCTTTCGGACCATTTTTGTCGAGCCCGCTTGCGGTGAGCTCGACATAGTTGTCACAATGGCGGTTCGGTGTATGTGCGTTAGTGCGTTAGTGCGTGCGTGCGTTAGTGCGTGCGTGCGTTAGTGCGTGCGTCCGTCCGGATGGAGCTTGTCCGGGCCATAACTTCACCATGGATGGAGGGATTCAGAAATAACTTGGCACAAATGTCAAGCTCAGTAAGGCGGAGTGTCGCGTGCAAGAACCAGATTCCAAGCTCAAAGGTCAAGGTCAAACTTGGAGGTCAAATGTCAAAAATGAGAAGATTTTTGCTTGTCCGGGCCATAACTTCACCATGGATGGAGGGATTCAGAAATAACTTGGCACAAATGTCAAGCTCAGTAAGGCAGAGTGTCGCGTGCAAGAACCAGATTCCAAGCTCAAAGGTCAAGGTCAAACTTGGAGGTCAAATGTCAAAAATGAGATGATTTTTGCTTGTCCGGGCCATAACTTCACCATGGATGGAGGGATTCAGAAATAACTTGGCACAAATGTCAAGCTCAGTAAGGCAGAGTGTCGCGTGCAAGAACCAGATTCCAAGCTCAAAGGTCAAGGTCAAACTTGGAGGTCAAATGTCAAAAATGAGATGATTTTTGCTTGTCCGGGCCATAACTTCACCATGGATGGAGGGATTCAGAAATAACTTGGCACAAATGTCAAGCTCAGTAAGGCGGAGTGTCGCGTGCAAAAACCAGATTCCAAGCTCAAAGGTCAAGGTCAAACTTGGAGGTCAAATGTCAAAAATGAGATGATTTTTGCTTGTCCGGGCCATTCCTTAACTTGGCACAAATGTCAAGCTCAGTAAGGCGGAGTGTCGCTAAGTATTTTCTGAATCTAGAATGTTTTCTCTACCTTACAATATTTTCGTTTTCCAAATACGACATCGGATGGACTTCTGCTTGGTCTGGTATATTTCTCGGAATTTGGTTTTATGGACTTAGCATAACGTCCCTTTTAGCGTGACGGGTCACATATGTATACTCAAATTAATCCATTCTGGTATCTCGTTATAAATACATAGACATGTAATATTTTGTGAACAATAAACTGTCTCACCATGATCCCCATCATTCCAACTTATTTTGTCCCCACTTTTACAACGCCATTGTAATGACAGCTGTAGACATAGGTATGGTCTTCTTTCTTCAAAATGAGCGGGCTCGACATGTTGCCCTTCGGCATCTAGTTTGTCCTTATTAAGATTCAGCTGAATAGCACTTTTTTGTCATCTTGAAATCATTCTTTTTTTCAGAAATTCTCCAGAATTGAAAAGATTCTGAACAGCCTGCGACCAGATGAATTATTCTGTGACCCAGATTTTCCCGCTGATCAAAGTTCTTTATATTACAGTGAAGAGCAATTAATTAGGAAAAATATTGTATGGAAAAGACCCAAGGTAACTGAATAGTAAAGATAAATAGTTCAACAACTTGCTAATGCTGAAATTCAGAATTTGAAATGAATGGAAATTGAAATATGCATCTTTTATTCCTTTTCATATTTTTCGTGAATACATTTAATTGCAATTTTTGTATGAGAACTATCAGTGAGAACTATCAGTATGATCACTATAATTCTATCAGACTAAAGATGTTAAATATTCTTTTGATGATGATTCTCAAATTTGTATCAAGGGTTTCATCAAGAAGGGGGTATTTTCCCTTTCTGTTTGGGTATCACTTCATGCTACTTTTATAAATATTGCCGGAGGTTAAAGGTAACTAAATGTATAAAAAAGAAATTAAAAAAGGACCTACTTTGGCTTGAATACTGAATGGCCCAAAAGTTATTGAAGCCCCCTATTGTCTTAACCCTTTCCCAAACCAGACCGGGTTATGACGTCCCTATTAGAAAAGCCCTGAGAAAATATTGAGACAAAAGAAGAAAATGCTGATAATCAGCATTTTCTCCTTTTGCCTCAATATTTTCTGTGTTGTAATATTCACAAATTTTAACTTAAGTTACATCTATTTTGTCGCCAGCAGCAGCTTTCAAATTGGAACGTCCTAAAATTTTGTTGTTTGGGAAAGAGTTAATGTGACTTTTTGCTTGCTTGTACATTTTAGGACCTGGTAGAAGAATGGGAGACACCACAGTTAATGATAGACGGTATGACTAGAGATGATATTAAACAAGGAATACTCGGTGACTGCTGGTTCCTATCATCATGTGCTGCACTCTCACAGAGGGAACGATTCATGAACAGGGTATGCCATAAAATCTGTTACCCTTTCAGCATTGGTTTTAACATTGTTTACTACACCACATGGTACAACCCTAAATAATAGCATCTAATACAAGGTAATACATGATCTAACAATAAGTCATAAGAATATCTGATAAACAGACATTTCGATTTGCTGAAATCAGCATGTTGTTATTGCTACAATCAATCTATTTGTTTGAGATGGACATGGTCGGAAATTAAACATTTCTTAATTACTCATTCCTAAAAACCAGCCCCTATGCAGCATTAAAAGGTTGTCAAAGAACTGGTCCACTTTCAGTTCTGGATGTTTGGTCAGATGTATGTTATGACCCGGAAACAGTTAGGGAAAAGGAGAAAATGCTGATTATCAGAATTTTCTCCATTCCCTCTGAATGTTTTCCCAAGTTTCTCCTGGGCTTGTTTGATATAGGGTTAAACTGTGATATGAAAAATGTTTGCTTTTAATTTCCTCGTGATTTTCAGATCATGCCTAAAGACCAGCCACTATGTGGTGAAGGTTATCAAGGACTAGTCCACTTTCAGTTCTGGAGATTTGGTCAGTGGGTGGATGTTTATATTGACGACAGACTACCGACATGCGAGGGGAAACTGTTCTACGCTTCATGTACAGATCCACAGGAATTCTGGGTCTCACTCATTGAAAAGGCTTATGCAAAGTATGCAATTATTTTAAACTTTTTATTATGGTAATAAATTGCAATGTATGAGAAAAATGAATCAAGGGGGACTAAGTTCTTCTCAATCAAATATCGTCGGTTGGGAGTCAAAACCTCGTAACTCCAGCTTATTCAAGCTGTAGTTACAAGGTTTTGACTCCCCACAAACGATATATAAATACATAATTGAGCCGGGATCTGGAAAAACGTCCCTTAAAGCATTTTTAGAAATTGAGTTTGAAGATCATCCTGTTGTCAAATGCAGTCCAATATGCATCCATGCTGCTCTCTTTAAGTTACTACATGTCACGAAGAAGCTATTAGAGAACAACATGGATCCTGATCAGACTGTGCGTATGCACAGGCTGATCTGGATCTATGTTGGGCTCAAAAGCCTTAAGGGACGTTTTTCCAGATCCTGGCTCATATTAACTTTGGTTTGTAAAACATACTATACAGCCCTCCAATACTATAGTTTTTATACGCCGCCGGAGGCGGACGTATATTGGCGTCATCTTCTCCGTCTGTCCGTCCGTCCGTCCGTCCGTCCGTCCATCCGTCCGTCCGTACGTCCGTCCACTTTTCTTGTCAACGCAACTCCTCCTAAGTTTCTGGCTGGATCTTCTTGAAACTTGGTCAATGTTATCACCTCAATTGGTAGATGTGCATGAAGGAAGGATTTCATGGTTCGTCGATTTTTGCCGGAGTTATGCCCCTTAAAAACTTAGTCTCTGGGGCTTATTGAAATTGCAGCCTTGTCAACGCAACTCCTCCTAAGTTTCTGGCTGGATCTTAATGAAACTTGGTCAATGTTATCACCTCAATTGGTAGTTATACGCCGCCGGAGGTGGACGTATATTGGCGTCATCTTCTCCGTCTGTCCGTCCGTCCATCCGTCCATCCGTCCGTCCATCCGTCCGTCCGTACGTCCGTCCACTTTTCTTGTCAACGCAACTCCTCCTAAGTTTCTGGCTGGATCTTCTTGAAACTTGGTCAATGTTATCACCTCAATTGGTAGATGTGCATGAAGGACGGATTTCATGGTTCGTCGATTTTTGCCTGAGTTATGCCCCTTAAAAACTTAGTCTCTGGGGCTTATTGAAATTGCAGCCTTGTCAACGCAACTCCTCCTAAGTTTCTGGCTGGATCTTAATGAAACTTGGTCAATGTTATCACCTCAATTGGTAGATGTGCATGAAGGAAGGATTTTATGGTTCGTCGATTTTTGCCTGAGTTATGCCCCTTGAAAACTTAGTCTCTGGGGCTTATTAAAATTGCAGCCTTGTCAACGCAACTCCTCCTAAGTTTCTGGCTGGATCTTAATGAAACTTGGTCAATGTTATCACCTCAATTGGTAGATGTGCATGAAGGAAGGATTTTATGGTTCGTCGTCCGCCCGTCCGTCTGTCCGTCCATCCGTCCATCCATCCGTCCGTCCGTACGTCCGTCCACTTTTCTTGTCAACGCAACTCCTCCTAAGTTTCTGGCTGGATCTTCTTGAAACTTGGTCAATGTTATCACCTCAATTGGTAGATGTGCATGAAGGAAGGATTTCATGGTTCGTCGATTTTTGCCTGAGTTATGCCCCTTAAAAACTTAGTCTCTGGGGCTTATTGAAATTGCAGCCTTGTCAACGCAACTCCTCCTAAGTTTCTGGCTGGATCTTAATGAAACTTGGTCAATGTTATCACCTCAATTGGTAGATGTGCATGAAGGAAGGATTTAGGGTTTGTCTATTTTTGCCTGAGTTATGCCCCTTAAAAACTTAGTCTCTGGGGCTTATTAAAATTGCAGCCTTGTCAACGCAACTCCTCCTAAGTTTCTGGCTGGATCTTAATGAAACTTGGTCAATGTTATCACCTCAATTGGAAGATGTGCATGAAGGAAGGATTTTATGGTTCGTTGATTTTTGCCTGAGTTATGCCCCTTAAAAACTTAGTCTCTGGGGCTTATTGAAATTGCAGCCTTGTCAACGCACCTCCTCCTAAGTTTCTGGCTGGATCTTAATGAAACTTGGTCAATGTTATCACCTCAATTGGTAGATGTGCATGAAGGAAGGATTTTATGGTTCGTCGATTTTTGCCAGAGTTATGCCCCTTAAAAACTTAGTCTCTGGGGCTTATTGAAATTGCAGGCTTGTCAACACAACTCCTCCTAAGTTTCTGGCTGGATCTTAATGAAACTTGGTCAATGTTATCACCTCAATTGGTAGATGTACATGAGGGAAGGATTTCATGGTTCATTGATTTTTGCCAGAGTTATGCTCCCTTCAATCTTAGTCTCTGGGGCTTATTGAAATTGCAGCCTTGTCAACGCAACTCCTCCTAAGTTTCTGGCTGGATCTTAATGAAACTTGGTCAATGTTATCACCTCAATTAGTAGATGTGCATGTAGGAAGGATTTTATGGTTCATTGATTTTTTCCAGAGTTATACCCCCTTAAAACTTAGTCTCTGGGACTGAAACTTGGTGGATGTTATTACCTTAATTGGTAGATGTGCATGAAGTAAGGATTATATGGTTCATTGATTTTTGCCTGAATTATGCCCCCTTGAATCTTAGTCTCTGGGGCTTAATGATATTTTAGCCTCGTGAACGCAATTCCTTCCAGGTTTTTCACTGGATATTTATAAAAACCTTTTTGTGAACACAATTTTTTTACAGGTTTTTCAGTGAATATTCATAAATCCTTGTCAATGTCATTTTTTTGTCTCAAGTTTTATAAGTGGCGGCGTATATTGTGACGGTGGCACTCTTGTTGAGCTATTGAAAAGGTTTATATTGAGATAATCTGAAAAGAATAATTGAAGAAACCTCATTGCATGTCCCCGTATCAAAAGATATGTGGAATTTTGTTTGATAACTTGTCCATCTATCTGTCAAACTGGTTATTGACATTAGATGTATTTTTTTACCCATTATCTCTACACAGACTTCATGGCTCGTACCAGGCGCTGGACGGTGGTCAGCCGATGGATGCCCTGGTTGATCTGACGGGAGGTCTGGCAGAGAGATATGAGATTGAACATAAAGATCCAATATTATACAGGCAGATGTTGAGGGCCAACAAATCTGGGGCGTTTATTACATGCTCTAAAAAGGTATGGACTAAGTGAGGGGTTAGTGTAAGCCAAAACTACTGTTAGAGCATAAAACCAAATTTGATGCATTTGGTATTCTTAATTGTTCTGAGCATAAAAGTTATCCCTTTCCCAAACAAGACCTGGTTTTGACCTCCCCACTAGAAAAGGCTTGGGAAAACATTGAAGCAAAAGAAGAAAATGCTGATAATCAGCATTTTCTCCTTTTGCCTCAATATTTTCTAGGCTACAATGTACACAAATCTTATCTATTTGAACATAAATTTTGTCGTCTGCAAAAGCTTTTTAATTGAACTTGTCTAAAATTTTGCCGTTTGGGAAAGGGTTAAGACAATTGTTAAGAGCTGACAAATCTTAGAAATTTATTACATGCTCTAGAAAGGTACGGGGATAATAGCCTGAAGATATGAGATTACAGTCTGTACTGTTTAACAAGTCCAATTTCCAATTTCATTACTTTATTAGACAATATTCGCGATTACTTTTAATGCCTTGCTAAATGGTTTTGCAACTAAATCAGAATTATAACCTTGCCTACACTCAATGTAAAGCATGTTACATTATTGTGTATGAAAACATGAAATTCTTATGTTTGGAAAATATTGAATTGAAAGTAGCTATCAGCCTTTTTATGCCCCCGTATCGAGAGATCGGGGGCATATTGTTTTACTCATGTCCGTCTGTCTGTCCATCTGTCTGTCTGTCCGTCCGTCCGTTTGTCCGAAAACTTAACCTGATTACTTAACCTTTGCCTTTTCTCCAAAACTATTTGACATACAAAGCTCAAATTTGGTATGGAACTTCCTTTAAATGATATCTATCTGTTCCAAGCAATTTGACCTTCCTCAAGATCATTCGTTAACCTTTATCAACCCTTTACTCTACGAAATTTAACATTTTAGAAAAATTGGCCATTTCGGGGGCATTTGTGTTTCACAAACACATCTTGTTTTGTTTTCCATGATTGTTTTTCTATGTTTTCTCTTAGATGTTAAAACCAGGTATTCTTTGGGAATGGAATAGAGAAAGTACAAGTAGATATATGAACTGGAATCTTTATAAAGATCCCTTTACCCTTTCCCAAATGACAAAATATTAGGTGCACCAATTTCAAAGTTGCTGCAGACGACAAATTGGGTGTTGATTAAATTTGATTCCTGTATTATATAAGCCAGGAAAATATTGAGACAAAAGGAGAAAATGCTGATCATCAGCATTTTCTTCTTTTGCCTCAATGTTTTCCTAAGCCCTTTCTATTAGGGACGTCAAAACCAGGTCTTGTTTTGGAAAGGGTTAAAGCATTTGAGACCAATCTGGTTCCAGATCAGTCTGTGTTTATGCAGTCTGATTACCCCTTTCCCAAGCAAGACCTGCTTTTCACGTCTCTAATATAAAAGGCTTGGGAAAACATTGAGACAAAAGAAGAAAATGCTGATTATCAGCATTTTCTTCTTTGGCCTCAATATTTTCCATGCTATATTGTACAAAAAGCCCGTCTTTTTCAACATGCATTTTACAGTCTGTAGCAGCTATCAAATTAGACAACCCTAAAATTTTGTTATTTGGGAAAGTTAAGAAACACATTGTTCTTCAAACGCTTAATTTTATTGCTGATGCTAACAGCAATAAAACAAGAAGGATCCCAATCAGACTATGTTGACAAAAGCAGATCTAAAAACATGATGGTATTAAATGCCTCAAGGACACATTTCCCATATTCCAGCTCATATCGTCGCTTTTCATCAAAAACCTCGTAACTGCAGCTTGTTTTAAGCTGCAGTTACGAGGTTTATTATGAACATCAGCGATATGTATTATGATTTTCAGGGTGACTGGAGGCTGTCTACCAAAGCTGATCCAAATGGTTTAGTCTCGGGTCATTCATACACAATTACTGGGGTAGAAAAGGTTAGTGGATAAATTGTATAAATACAGTCGACTCTGGCGAACAAAATACATGGACATATCTGGAGTTCGATTAATCGGAATTTTTCTTTGTTTCTAGTAAAATGATGTTAACCGTTTTTTATCCTCATAAAGTATGTTCTTAATTGAACTATAGTAGGAAAATGAAAGAAATTGCTTGACATGAGCAATTTCTTTCCTTTTCCTATCATAGTTTAATGGCTATATTTATTTCAAAATAATTTTGTTTAATATTTATGGTATCTATTGATGAAGACTTTGATGTAAATGAAAATTCAACTCATCCAATGTGGAGATAACAAGTGTTGACTGTATATTATAGCTATTCTATATAGTCTACCTACCAATTCTGAAAAAGTGGCTAGAAAACATTTTCGTAGGCATTTTTTGAACATGGAGTTTTGATGTATTATTTGCAAAGTATAAGGCTTGCCTGATTTGCTTAGACCGGTAGTCGCCTCCAGTCGGCCGTATTAAGGTCACAAAACAAGGTCAAAGGTCATTGGGTGCAAAATTCACATAAGCCCCCTTTAAATGCGTATAACTCTGTCAATTATATGTCTAAATGCACGGAAACGGTTTTAAATGAAAGCCCAATAAATTGTCTTGCATATAAAATATAGTTAATGATACTTTTCTCATTTGCACATTCATTAATATTTGGCAAAATGTAAAAAATGGCAAAAAATGTGCAAAATTTGAATGCAGTGTAAATGGAAATCATGCTGCATGTGAAAAATTATTGCTATTTCAAATACACAAACACGTTAAAAAATGTCTATAAACCCTTAGCAAACATTTAAAATCAAGTTTGATGGTAAAAAGTCACTATTTCTATATGCAGGTACAGCTCGAAGTCAGCTGGGGTCAAGATTTGTGACGATCATTGCTTTTACACAGTGTACACGGCATATAAACAGTATTGATGGAACTTAAATGATAGCATTTCTTTTGTCTGGATATTGACTCTAAATAGATCATATTAGTATATACCAGCAAAAATAACATTTAAAACAATGACTTTCACGGTGGAAATGTTAAAAAAGTGAGTAAGAGTTACCCCACCCACTCAAATAACCTAGGAATTTGGTACAATTTACTTTGGGGACCAAAACATTACAAGTAATGTAATGAATAAACATTTAACAATCTAGAACAATTTGTCTTTTCATAAAAAAGAAAAAAACTCACTTGTTCGGAAATGGTTGACATTGTTTCACGAAGAACACATAGGCCTAGGCCTACTACGCCTCCCCACCTATAAATCCTGATGGGTTACTGTACACTAAAAAGCCTCAGATTGGAAAGACTGGATGCATAACTACAATCCATTAGACAGAGAAAAGCTTATTCAATAAATAAAAAAGATGATTGGCATAGAAACTTGTTACGTTCAGGCCCGTAGGAACAGGGGGCTCGGAGACTTTGCCCCTCCACCAAAAAAAATGGCAAAAATGCCGATTTTTCCTTAGTTTACGCGAAATTTCAGAGAAAATAAAATTTAGCCCACCCACCCAATATTCAGAAACAAGGGCTTCAGCCGTCCCAATATAAAATTGCTTCCTACGGGCCTGACATGTACATGTATGCAGAAGTAGCAAAAATGGCATTTTCTTTTTATTGAAAATCGACTTTTGGTCAAATCAAAAGATTTTTTTTGTTTTCATAAGAACTGAAAAAGTAAGTCAATTTCATCGATGCGATATGCCAATAACTTGTACCTTCATATATTTTTTGCTTAACTGCAGAGCGTGTTTATAGATTTAAAGAACAGAGTGGGATCAAACACCAAAATTCCAAAATATGCAAGAGAGATCTTCAATATTTTAGGCATGTTTCAGCTAAAAGCAGTAGAAAAAATATATATTTTATGAAATCAATACTGTTAATGATGCATTAAAGCAACATCCGGTATTCAATTCTTTCTAGCATTGTGCTATCTTGAAACAGTAGAACCGGGCACAAGGGAGAAAAATATAGAAACTGGTGGATTTTTCTCAATAAGTGTTTTTTAACAAAATTAATTTTGATTGCTTGGTCAAAATTTAGATTCAAAACAGCTTTAAAGAAGGTGGGCCCTGGACAATTCTTGTACTAGAAAGTCCCACAATTCAATGACCTAGATTGATAAGATTCGAGTGGCTAGAACCTTTGTTCAATCATCCTTCCATAGGCCTACACATTTCACAAGTGAAAAAAACTTTTAAGGGCAAGCCAGACGATCGTTCTTTTATGATCCAGGCACATCCGATAGCTGTATCCACTATGAACCATTCTTTTAAAAGCAATATAGTCTGTTTCTACGGACAACTGACAGAAAGTACGTCCACAAGAACCATTGGAATTATTTCCAAAATGTGTTGAAGAGCGATTTTCTGCAGTTTACGGCGAGTCCTCTTCTTTTTGCTACCACCAAACACTGGCTAACTAGATGGGAAAATAGTATTGTATGGAGTTCGAAGAAGTCTAAGTGGAAAAACAAAAACGTTTTAATACAAATATCTGGGTCTGTCTGTGCGAGGCTCAAAACGTTTTGATCCCCCATTAACACACAATGGCAGAATCACGGTACAGATTGGAGACTAGGCTCCCCAACTAGCACCTTCACTGTGCTCTGTGTTATCAGTCCCACATCTCAGTCAGTATCAGTCTATGTACATGTAGAACTTAGTGTGTAGCCTGGGTCTAGTCATCGGTATGCAATGTGAAGAATATGATTCAAAGACATTGATATATGTAAAATTGTGGTACCTGTGAACAGGAATAGAGAAACAGCAAGACATTGTTATACTAGAATCCAGGCTAAGTTGCATGGTGCACAGCATTATCTCGAGAGAATACCCAGAGTTAACTTTAAAGATTTTTGAGATCACGAAACAAAACTGCCATGCGATTCTTGACTTTTATCGTACTCCAACCCTTTCAAAAAAGAGGTCTCACTGAAAGCGCTGTCAAATCTGGCAGATGATTAAGGTATTCCACCGGTTATTAGATACCAAACACTTTGTGTATTTTTTCCTACATCTTCAGCATGTCCCGTTACAGTGCAAGTCAATACCTTGTCAATTACCGTTGCTACTGGTGACGCCGAAGATGCATGATATATTTCGCATCTGTTGACGTATGAAATATATCATAATAGTTATGCGACGTAAATATTTATCCAAGAATAACTGATATGATCAAGCCTTCATCTTTTTGACCTTCTGAAACAATACCTGTTGTTGAGTCTAGCAGTTAATGGAATAGAAGAGCACGCCCACTTCTTAAGTTCTTTCCCATGGGTGCATTCTCAAAAATATTTGTAATAACATCTCTGATCCTACGAAAATACGTCCAGGTTTTTGTGACCTTAAACTTCACAAATGGATGTGTATGCTGAGAATCTCTTGCATCGACGAATGTTAAGGTTTCCAAGCAAATGGATTTCGAGTTGTGGTAATAATATAGGATTAAGGTATAATTTTTATATGAAAGAACTCGATTTCTGCACAATTGAAATACAAAAGCCATTTTATTTTACTTTTATTTATTTCGGAATTCACAAATACTGACCAATCAAGTAAACAACAACACGATCCTGTTCGATTTTCTGAATTAAATCGCATGATCTGAGTTATGATGCAAAAAATGTCTGAGGTTTTTAACATACGGATTCACTTTTTTCGTATGTTTTATGATAAGGCACAACAATAGTCGTATACAAATGAAAGATACACATTTGATTACAACGAAAATTATAATTGAATGAAGAGTTTTTAGTTATGTCATAAGTTAGTCAATGCCCAGAGGCTTGTCTGGTATATTGTCGTCAGCATACTAAAAAGCAACCCCAGGTTAATATATTTTCCTTATTTATGTACAAAGAGTTCCTTTGTGCCAACTCCATAACCCATTAGTTGTTACTTAAAATGGTAAGGATTGTGCAGGATGGATTAGCTGGCGATCGTTGTGTCTTTATATCTAAATATTAACCAGTAACATAATGTAACGTTTTATTAAAGATCGAGTGATTTGCATAATTAGAGACACATACAGAATCATATTTAGTTTAATTTCTAAAACAATTTAAAGAGTATTGGTAACAAAATCAGATAGACCCAAAGACTGAATCTCCTGTTGTCTCTAATGGAAGCATGTATATCTAAGTATATACATGTATATATACCTTCATAGGCACTTAAACCATAATCGCATATCAGAACTGCAGTCAAACTTATGATTGTGATAAAAACAATCCATAGAATGGAATGATCCGTTCCTAATTACATTTTATGTACATGTTCGAATGTTCTCGTAAGGCTACCAGATGTAATCACCCAAATTGCAATAATGGAATTAAACGCCCAGTTTACAAAGTGAAACTACACCATTGATGAACAAAACATGTTGGAACATAAATACTTACCTTCAATGTCGTATGATCGTATACCTCACGATAAATGACCTGGTAGAGCATCGCAGCCTATTGGCTAGGGCTGCTCTGCCAGGTCTATTATCGTGAGCTATAAGATAGTGAAATGACTACTTTCAGCTGCTGATTATGCTTAATTTCTGTTTTATTTTGAGTCTTTATTTATTTAATTGCACTTTTAATGACTATGTATTCGTCAAAAGAGACAAAGATTTGACTAAGTGATGTTGATATAAGCTATATATAGTTTTAATGTTGTTTTATTAGAGCAATGTTTTTGCTCCTAAAATTCTTATTATATTTTAGGAAAATGCATCGAAAGCTATAAAAATTCATGAAAATATTATCTTTAAACAAGAATTTCCAATAAAACATCGTAAAAATATCGTAGAATATCATTTATGTGAAGTTCGTATTGCTACACCAGTGTTTGTGTTTTTTGTATTTTTTTTGGAAAATTTACCCCACCCACTTTTAGCTATGGCTACAGGGTTAAACCAAAGACTAATTCTGTAAGCAAATATATTTCAGTAAACAACAGGTGTCTAGGCAATTTTTAACTATAATGTCATTCATCCAAACATACCGTTTGTATTTTTTATGATTTTTTTACTTTTCGAAAAAACTTATTTTTGTGATTTTTTGGCCATTTTTTTGTTATATTTATCAAAAATTACAAAAACACAAATTCGCAAAGTTGCATATTGATGTTTTAAGTGACAGTACAAATCGTTAGCTTTATTTAGGTACCAAAATAATTGTTTTAGCTTAATAAATGTGTAAGTTATGAGGTATTTTAGGGGGCATGACTGAAAAATGTACCGAATGACCTTTGACCTAGTTTATTTCAACCAATATCGCCTGCTAGAGGCGACTACCGGGCAAGCCGTACGTACCATGCCTTGAAGATATCATTGGGCATGGTAGTCGCCCATGTTCACAGAATGCCTACGAAAGTCACATTTTTTTACTTTGTAGGCAGACTAATAACCATTTTCTCAATGACAAACATTTTTCTCTTTATTAAAATTCAGACATTTCATCCAAGTATTCGGGTACCTTTTGCCATCATTACCAAAATATCTACTTGATCAGAAAATTACAATTAGCAAATTCTGGATAAGATTTGAAATGGGTTACAAATTTTGTGTACTTCATATGGAATAACCCTTTCCCAAACAAGACTTGGTTTTGACATCCCTAATGGAATATGCTTGGGAAAACACTGAGGCAAAAGAAAGAAATGCTGATAATCAGCATTTTCTCCTTTTGCCACAATACTTTCAGTGGTACAAAGTGCATAAATCATATTATTGATGTTCATTTGTCATCTGCAGCAACTTTCAAATTAGAGCAACCTAGATTAATGATGTTTGTGAAAGGGTTAAATTCAAATTATCATTACAAGTATCTACAAAGCACCTTATTTTCACAGATTCAGCATAAGATGGGAGAGGATAAATTAGTTAGAATCAGAAATCCTTGGGCAGATGGTACAGAATGGAAAGGTTCATGGAGTGACAAGTATGTGGTTCGCTCAATATTTTCAGACATTTAGTGTTAACCCTTTCCCAAACGGCAAAATTTTAGGGTGGTCAAATTCAAAAATTGCCACAAATGACAAAATGGAAGGTATTTAAGAAAAAATTTGTGTAAACTATGGCGTAGAAAATATTGAGACAAAAGGAGAAACTGCTGGTTATCAGCAGTTTCTTCTTTTGTTTCAATGTTTTCCCAAGCCTTTCCTATTAGGGGCGTCAAAACCATGTCTTGTTTGGGAAAGAGTTAAACAAGGACAAACCCCACCCCCACCCCAAAATTTGTGTGTATTCAAATCCCTTTCACAGAAATCTTGGATCAGCTGCAGAGACATAAGCTGCGTGTGATTTAGGCCAGTAGAGCTCTTCTAGAAGCGGAAGCGCTAGTCTGGTTCCCGCCTCTGATACACTATGTTGTATTTTTTCTACAAGCTAGTGTATCAGAGGCGGGAACCAGACTCTTCTAGAAGAGCTGTACCGGCCTAAATCGCACACGGCTATACAGTATTTGTAAGATATTGCCTGCCAGTAATACCTGAAAGGGGAGTTAAGCAGTACTCATATTTATAGATATTGTGTGACCATTTTATGAGACTTGCACAGCTTTTATTGGTACTTATTTGTTGATATTATGATCAAGATGATTCATTAAAGATCAAATATAAAAGCATTATCCACTTACCACATAGTCAGTATTTTTGACTCCCTACAAGAAAATGGCTTTGGAAAACATTGTGGAAAATGAAGAAATTGCTTGTGACAAGCACTTTCTTCATTTCCCACAATATTTCCTATACAAAAAGACCAAAAAATGTTAAATTTCATTCACTCGACACTGTCGTCTGCAACATCTTTGAAATTGGACCAGTCTAAAATTTTGTTGTTTGGTAATGGGTCAATGTTTATGTTTTGTCCACAGTGATATAAACTGGAGTTGGGTAGATGAGTCTCTTAAAGAGAGACTAGGTCTCCAGTCTAAAGATGACGGTGAATTCTGGATGTCGTATAAAGATTTCTGTCGCCATTTCTCGGAGGTTACGATCTGTCTGACGGGGCCTGACTTTGATGGGGATGGGGTGTCGGATCATGCTGGTTTGTATACTTGTACTTTTACCCATTTACAGACGCCAAAATTTTGGACTGTTCCAATTTGAAAAGGTTCCAAACGACAATGTCAAGTTAATGAAATTTTAAAAATCTTTCCATTTAGAGTAAGAAAGCATTGTGGAAAATGAAGAAATTGCTTGTTACAAATGATTTCTTCATTTTTAGCTCTACCAGGACAAAAGTCTCAGAAGAACTATTGTCATACCCTGGGATGTCCGCGTCGGTGTCAGCATCCGCAAAAACTTGAACCTGGCCCATATCTCATGTCCTGTTAGGGATACAGCCTTGAAATTTCTTATGTGGGTACCTCTAACCAAGACCTTTCACTTGGGGCCATGATCTTTGACCTTGTGACCTTGACCTTGGAGTTTGACCTACTTTAACCCTTTCCCAAACAAGACCTGGTTTTGACGTCCCTTATAGAAAAGGCCTGGGAAAACATTGAAACAAAAGAAGAAACTGCTGATAACCAGCAGTTTCTCCTTTTGTCTCAATATTTTCTATCCCATATTTTACACAAATTCTAACTTTAATAACTTCAATTTTGTCAATTATGGCAGTTTTTGAAGTGGATCACCCTAAAATTTTGCTGTTTTGGAAATGGTTAAAAAATACTTTAAATTGGCCTATATTTAATGTCCTTTTACACAATTAGCCTTAATATTTCACACATGGACACCTCCAACCAAGACATTTCACTTTTGACCATGACCTTGGAGTTTGACATACTTTTAAAAAACTTTAACCTGGCCTATATCTCATGCCCTATTACACATACAACCTTGATATTTCACACATGGACACCTCCTACCAACACCGTTCTCATATGACCATTACCTTGAGAGTTTGATCCAAGTTTTCAAAACCTTTAACCCATTACCAAACGACAAATTTTGGACTCACCGACTGTTCCAAATTCAAAGATGTTGCAGACGACAATTTCAAGTTAAGGAAGTTTAAAATCTTTTGGTCTCTTTTGATAGAAAACATTGTGGGAAATGAAGAAATTGCTTGTCACAAGCAATTTCTTCATTTTCCACAATGTTTTCTTATGCCTTCTCTTGTGAAGGTGTCAAAGGGCGTCACTGTGCAGTAATGGTAACCTGGCTGTTATCTTATACATGTTGATACCTCCTGCCAAGGTTTTTGATTTTAGGCTATGACCTTTTACCTTGACCTAGGAAATGACTTTCTTTGTGACAAGCTCTCGTTAGGGCGAGCTTTTTTTGTTCACGGACAATTCTTGTTCATAATGTTCTTTTTCACAGTGTTTTCCCAAGCATTTTCCGTGAGGGGCATCCATAAGCTTCACTGTTTGGTAAGAGATTATGTTGAACTGGTTAACCCATTCCCAAATGACAGAATTTCAAAATGGTTCATTTTGAAAGCTGTTTCAGGCAACAAAATGGATATGGATAAAGAGAATTTTCTTGTTTATCCTCCCAAGTCTTTATTTTAGGGATGTAGGATATATACTATAGACAAAAAAGATACGCAACCCCAATTTTTCATAATATTTTCGACAAAATATGTTTTTAATGGCTGTTGAGTACATTTTTAATATATCTGCATCCATACGCATAAAAACAGTGCCATTTTCTTCAGATGTCGTACATTCATCACATGATACATGGTAAATTGTTAAAAACTGATTATCCCCTGCCGTGTTTTCTAGATGACTACTATCAAAACAAATTTTCATCAAACACAAGCTAGAACATAGACAAAGAAGATGCCAAAGCGTTCACACACTTTTCACTACGCTACACATAGCGAGGCTAGGCCAAAACCAGCACCTAACTGCAGTACCGATGTTGTTGGTGGAAAAGGTTAAAAAATGTTGTCGTAAGACATTGATGGGGCAAAAAATCGACGCATTTTGACTATTTACGTTGTTGGCTTTCAATTGGACCACAACCGATTGAGCACGAGGCGGACGTGCAAGAGATATGGCATCAAGGCAGGACCGAATAATGACGTTAACCCCACCTACGGGATAGGTTTAAGACTGCAACGGAGACCGATAATAACTCATTTGGACTTCACAACAGTCAAATATCAGACCAAATTGAACGAAACAGATTGTTTTTTTCGACCTCCGTCCAATTTTTTTTGTCGTATTGTGTTGATGCGCGGTTTAAACTGGGTGTTTTCTTACTAATGAAATTGACTACCAACGATATTTTGTGAACTTTACAAGGTGAAATTTTATTGCTTTAAATGTATTAAGTTTTGTTTAAATAAATCTGATTTGATGTCTTTGCGTAAGAAGGAATTGAAAATAAAGTTGCGTTTCTTTTTTGTTTCAGTATAGTTTTGCATTATGCCTTTGACTTATACTGGTTTGAACAATTCTGACTCCTTGCTACAAATGACAAAGATTCTGTTTTGATAACTTTTTTGGACAAACACAACTATTTGTTGTTACAGGTCATGTAGAGACGATATGGGGAGAGTGGGTAGAGGGAGTATCTGCAGGCGGATCTAGAAATGATTTACAACTGTTTGCCACCAACCCTCAATATCTCATAACATTAGAAGAACCAGGTAAGGAGGAATCTTTAACCCATTACCACACAGTTACTCCTTTTGACTCCCCAAAAGATAATGGCTTTTGAAAACATCGTGGATAATGAAGAAATTGCTTGTGACAAGCAATTTCTTCATTTCCCACAATGTTTTCTACAAAAAAAGACCAAAAAATGTAATATTTCTTTCATTTGAAATTGTCGTCTGCATCACCTTTGAATTTGGACCAGTCTAAAATTCTGCCGTTTGGTAAAGGGTTAAATTGTGTTACAGAAATGTCAATACATGTATTTTTATTAGAATAGATAGAAAAGTGATATGAAAGGAACATAATAATTACTTAGAATCTAATACTTTTGATCAAAGTTGTTTGTTATTAATCAATACATTGCTACTTGCAGGTCCATTGTATTATAAGAAAGCAAGTTATTCCTCTAGGGAGAGCTCAATGCTAGATAAAATCAATTTTGCTGGGATCTTGAAAAAAGGTCTCTTTTAGCCTTCCATGTTTCAGCTTATCAGCGTGTCTTATTGCTCCTCTTTTACCATTGCTACTAGTTTTTTTTAAATGAGCTATTTAGAGAACAACATGGGTCTTATCGTGGCTTTTCAGCAAAAACCATGTAACTTCAACTTGTTTTAAGCTGCAGTTAAAAGGTATATGTTGAAGGCTGATCCGTTTTCATCTGTTATGCCATAAGGTACCCTTTTTAGCATGACTTTTCGTAGAATGTTGGTGTAATGCTTTGGTTAAGTTTTCATGTGCAAGTTTCTCAAATCTCTGTTTCTACTAATGCTTTTGCTCTGAAACTTTGCACATGCCTCTGTGACCATAATATCAGCCTCTATGCAAAGATTTGTTACTCTTAACATTTAATTTAATGGATTTCTTACCCTTTTCGGACTTGAATTTTTCACTATCCAGCAATTGGTAGTAGCGCTCCTGTTCAAGATCCTGGCACATTTGTTTGTTTACAGACGACTTTAACGAGGACACAGATGACCCGGAGACTGAGGGTAAATGTAGTATAGTGATCTCGTTGATGCAGGAACATCGACGATCACGACGTAATGTCAAGGTCAAACAGCTACAGATAGGATTCATGCTGTATAAGGTATGGAGTAATTGTTGAGGAGGCAATTAGAATGTTTTTCTTTTAGCCTTTGGGAAAAAGTGGCCATGCCCGAAGTCAAGAGCAAAAATTCTTGAATGCCATTGATTCTTTTCATGCTGCCATATCGAAAGATTGGGGGTGTACTGTTTTACTCATGTCTGTCCGTTTGAAAACTTAGCATTGGCCATTTCTGAGGCATTGCATTGCTCTTTCATGTCATTTTATCTCAAAATAAACTTTTGTATAATTGTAGTATCTGCGTTGTGCAGTGTTGTGTGTGTGTGTGTGTGTGTGGGGGGGGGGATATGAAAATAAAGAACGAAATTTCATGTTCAAGGAAAATTGCCATGCTGCAATGTTAGATCTATTTATTGCTTTTGTTTCTAGACTGAGTACACAGACACTGCCCTACCATCTCGTTGTGGCAAATCTTGCATGTTCAGTCTTTATTCAAGGTAGTTCTTCCCTAATGAGATTGACGTAACGTCGGAATTATTCGGGCAATGTGGAAAATATTCGTCGGTGAAACGTTCCACCGCCAAATGTTTTCGACGTCGCCCAAATAGGTTCGTATAGGTAACGAATGTTAAACGACGTGGCACAAATAATTCCGACGTCATGTGAATCTCATTAGGGGTGGTATACCTTAATCCATTTACCAAGCAGTAATCCTTTTTGACGCTTTTCAAGAATCATGCTTGGAAAACATTGTGGAAAATGAAGAAATTGCTTGTCACAAGCAATTTCTGCATTTTCATGATGTTTTCCACGCAGAAAGGCTAAAAAGTTTCACTCGTATGTAATTGTTGTCTGCAGCTTCTCTGAATATGGACCTATATAAATGTATATCATCTGGTAATGGGTTGAGCATGCACATTACCCCCTAAACCAAGGTTTAGATGCAAGACTATTATGAGTAAATTGTCATTAAAGCTGGTTCAATTGTTCATTCTAGACTGAGTATACAGACACTGCCCTCCCAGCTCGCTACTTCAAGTACCACCCAGACTGTGGCAAGTCTGGTTTGTACATCAACTATAGAGAAGTGAGCGGCAGGTTCGAGCTGGACCCGGGACATTACCTCATTATTCCATCCGCATTTAAACCAGACCAGTGCTCATCTTTCATGATTCGTGTGTTCGGGGAAAAGCAATTTAGTTTAAAAGGGTATGGAGATTTGGTCCTTTCTTTCTCTCAGATGATAACTTAGTTTGCATGTCAGGGAATCATGTGACAACTTTTTCGATATATTTCTATAATACCGTTAATATATAACTGAATTGAAACAAAAAATTGAAGCAGAAAAAGAGGGGGAAAAGTCATTGATTTTCTGGTTGATCTTTTAACCCATTACCACACAGTGACTCCTTTTGACTCCCCAGAAGATAACAGCTTTGGACAACATCGTGGAAAATGAAGAAATTGCTTGTCACAAGCAATTTCTTCATTTCCCACAATGTTTTCTAAGCTAAAAGAGCAAAAAATGTTAAATTTCATTCGCTTGAAATTGTCTTCTGCATCGTCTTTGAATTTGGACAAGTCCAAAATTTTGTCGTCTGGTAATGGGTTAAACTGCACCTGAACACAAGAGGCCCAGAGGGCCTTATCTGTCACCTGAATCAAATGAGCAGAAACAGTTAACCCATTACCTCACAATAACTCTTTTTGACGCCCTACCCTATTCAACCCGTTATTGGCCCTTTATGGGCCCCAAAGGGAGATAACTCCATGATTCGTACAAATCTGAAGCGGCTTCCCATGGGGATGCTCCCTGCCAAGTTTGGTTGTAATCCATCCAATGGCTCTCAAGAAGAAGTGGAAAATGTTAAAAGTTAAGGCATGACGGACGGCACACGACGACGGATGAAACACGGTCCAATAGGTCACCATGACCTTCGGTCAGGTGACCTAAAATAGTTATTAATGACCAACTAAAATTTTGGTTTTTATCAGGTACTGGTTTTTGTCTTTTGTATTCCGCAAATCCCTGGCATTATCCTGCTTTCTCGGCTTCAAGCATTTTTCAAATCATTCATATGTGACTCGTCACGCTAAAAGGGACCTTATCCGAACTCCAAAAACCCAAATTTTGACAAACTTGTCAGACTCAGTACAGGTCAACCAGATACTGTATGTGAAAAATGAACATATAGTAAGATAGGGAAAACATTCCTGATTCAGAAAATTACATAAAAGTGAAAAGTGTCAGTCCTAGTCTGGCTGGGCGGACTGCGCAGACTGACTAGGGTCGATATTTTTCACACACCCGATAAGGTCCCTTTTAGCGCGACGGGTCACATATATTAAAAGAGTTCTTAGAAAATTGACAATGATGTCACATTATTCCCCACTGTGTTTTGGACTGGTTTAAATTGCTATAGCTTCAGATGAAAAGCATTCTTTTCTCAAAGGCTTGGTCAACTTAAATTTTATCCCTGTTCAAATAAACCCTTTCCCAAACACCTGAGGTGCGTTCTTTAGAGCGAGATTTCTTGAGATATCTTGAGATTTCTTAAGATATTTCAGGATAAAGCGTTCTTTAGTAGGGTGGTCACACTTTTTTCCAAAAGTATTCCAGCCCCTACAAAATATATACCAGCTTACAGAGAATATTGAGAGAAACATAAAACTGGTTGAATTTTAAAAATTGGACATTGCGTTATGGAATAATGCTTATTCAGATTTTTACAAAGGGGAGATAATTCTGCCAAATTACGTTATTGTTTATTTTTCAAAGAACTTCAACAAATTATATATCATTTTCAAGGTCTGAATGAGAGGAACTCAAAACTGCTTACGTTTTTAAAATCGGACATTTGATAAAATAGTTACACTCCTTTGAAGTTTTACAAAGGATGAACTTATTCTACCAAACAATTTAGTTCTTCAATTTCTACCCAACAACAATTATATAAATATTTTGTTACATTATTTCAACCCTTCCCCGAACAAGACATGATTTTCACGATCATATATGAAAAGGTTTTGGAAAACATTGAGACAAAAGAAGAATATGCCGATAACCAACAATTTCTCCCTTTGCGTAAGTATTTTCTGCGCTTCGTTGTGCTCATATCATTTCCGTGTCATTGCCTCCGATAAAAAACAGATTTTACGACATATAAAATAGGAATTTCAAACAAAAAAATAATTCAAACTTTCAAGTGATCGATTATTAACATTATATCTCTGGTTCATGAAGAAACAGCCTTTCAAAACATTGATCCAAAAGAGCACCATACAATTGAACATGTCCATTTTGCAACCTATAAGTTCAATCTAATTTTTGGCTGCCTCACCCTTTCCCGAACAAGACCTGGTTAGACCTGGTTTTGACGTCCTGAACGGATTTTATTGAAGGTGAAATGATTGAGGCGAAATAATCTTATTTTCTTTTACACTCATTCTGTCGCCTGTCGCAGCTTTCGAGTTGGATGACAATAAAGTTTTACTGTTTGGGAAAGGGTTAAATGGATGTTTAGGAAGCCTATGAGAAACGCCGATTTTGTAAATCCCTTTGGACTGAGCACGAAGTGCTCAAGATGAGCTATTGTGGTCACTCACCGTTCGTCCGTCTGTTCGCCCATAATTCCTTGAAACACCTCCTACTCCTTAACCATTGGGCCGATTTTGACAAGACTTTACAGGAATGTTCCTTGGATGACCATATTCAAAGAATGTTCACGATTTTTTGATTCGTCAAAAAATATGGGCGTGGCAGGGCAAGGCTTATCGAACTTTGAGAAATCATGATATCATTCTTAACAAATCGACCATTCGGCCAATTTCAACCAAACTTTGCAAGAATGTTCTTTGAGTCACTGTCGTCAACATTTATGAATAAATGTAGGATGTGTAACCATGCAACTAAAAATGAAATTTTGTGTTGCACCTTTTGTCGCAATATTTTATAAAATTGTAAAATTGAAATTGTTTATTTAATTAGTTTGGAAAAGGAAATAGCTTAAAATTGGTCTTAACTTAAAACCCATTGTTTAATCAGTTATGAAAACATTGTATATAATCTCTGGAAGCAAATGGCTTCAAGCTTAAAATTTTACAACAATGATTGCTTCCTGTGATTACAAAGAATTTTTGATTGGTCTTGAGAAAGTGCCAAACTTTTACACATACCATTGTGATAATAATCTTATATTGTTGATACTGATCTAGATTGATTATCATGTTCTTATGTTCTCAATCAGATTTCCAATATTTAAATGTTAATTTTCATTGGCTAGAATATTATCTTTGTAATCTTGAATTCTATTAGCTAATTATGATTGTTAAATGCTAGGTATAAAAAGATATGAACATTTTAGGTTATCATCAGAAGAAAACATTAGAAGTCAGTAGTTGAAATTAAGTCAGTGAATTTAGAAATTGAACTTTAGAATATAAAATTGTCAGTGCTTGTCTTACTGTAATAACATTGTGATAATAATAATAATAATAATTAGTGTCCACCAAAATAAAAGAAGATATGAAATTGAACATGGAACTTGTGTCTAATTATTAATACGAACTCCACTGCCAAGCGAGATAAACTGAACAGTACCACTGTGGCAAATTGGTCCATCCCCAACCAATAGTCGCAGTGGGCAATGTGAAGCGGATCGAGGAAACGACCCTCGGTCACAGCTTTTTGTGGTGTCAGAATCCGGTGTAATTGACTCGGAACATTGTGATATAAAGTGCATAAAATGAAGTGAAAACGGATATATTGGACAACAGTGAATGAACACATAAATAATCAAGTAAGTTACAAAGAAAGCTGCCTGTTATAAAAATATCAGACTAAACATAAAAATTAAAAGATAAATAAGAAATTGTGAAAATTGAGAAACATTGTTTGAACCAAAAAGTGACCATTGAAGGAGAAAATAGACTTTTCATATAGTACAAAACCAAACATAAACCAAACGTAACATTCTTGGTACCGTATACATGTACCAGATTAGACAAACCTAAAACCTACTGGAACCAACCAAACCGCTCGAAGCGAACCAAAACCATCCAGAGTAAACGGAAACAACCGTTGTGAGCCAAAGCCATAACCCAGGAGCCAACCAAAACCGTAACCAGAAGCAGACCAAACCAATACCAAACCAAGAACCAACTTTGATCGTGGAAGATGACATTTTTGTGAATTAAATCTTGAACTTTTAATCATCATATTTATTACATGAATTTTATTGTGCTGTTTGATGACCTGAACTAGGGTAAGTGAAATTTCAACATTTTAGTGCTACATTGTTTCTTTGTTTTTGTTGGAACAGTTGTTATATTTATTTCCTTGTTATTCTTTTATACAGAGCATTATAGCTATTTTTCCCATTTACATCTTCAATACAAATTTTGACAACAAAATTTTGTCAAACAAATCAAACAAAACCCAGTAAATTGCAACACACATTTTCTCTAGTAGTTCAAAGCTAATTGTTGTTATATTCACTTACCAAACAAAATCTATATTTTTACATTTTACACTTGTTATCTTTTTACATCAAATTTACATTAATTAGCAATGGCTTCCTGGCAATGTTCCAAGCAAAATTGTGCCAAAAATGGTCAACCACCTAACATTAAACCTTCAGTGTCATTGGTCACACAACTGGACAAAAGTTGCAGAGCATATATTCAATTAGAGTCAAAACAAGTCTCCACCGTCTTTGACTCTGGAGCAACAATCTCATGCATAAGCAAACGCATCATAGAAAAACTCAGCAAAACGCCACAATATGAAAGTGCTAGAATAACCCATGTGTCTGGTGTATGTGGTGAGATTCATCCTGTACTAGGAACTGTCACTCTATCTTTTCTTCTCGACGGCTATCCTTTCGAGCACACCTTTCATGTCTTTACTAACTTGCATGAACCAGTCATCTTAGGTCGTGATTTCATGACAAAAGAAGGACTGCAGCTCAACTTTAGAACTAATACTATCTCTCTGTCTAAACCTAACTCTGATCCTATTCACATCTCTCTAATCTCTCAAGAAAACTCTAAAACTGACTTTGGTAAAACTTTCTCTTCTCATGTAATACCACCTCACTCTGAATACATTCTTTCTCTGAAAACTAACAAGTTTATGAATGGTGATGTAGTGCTATGTGAACCGCCACAATCTCTTGTCAAGGAAGAGCTAGTTGGAGGCAAATGTCTTGCAAGAGTCGTGGATGGTGCAGTACATTACCGTGTCATGAACCCTACTGCTCTACCTATCTTTCTCAAGCCTAAAACTAGAGTCTCTGTAATAACTGAAGCTAACCAATCTGACATAACACAAATCTCTGATCTTGATAACATTCTGCATGAAAACTCTGAAACTATAAACTCTATGGATGCTAACTCACTATCTGATGATGACTTTATCACTATGGCTGAGGATCTTGGCATTAATCTTAACGAATCCGATCTCACCAGTACCCAGAAAAGAAACTTACTCATATTCATAGGCAAAAACAGACAGACATTTGCAAAAGATTTTTCAGAGCTAGGACTCACAAACTTATTTTCACACAGAATTGAAACAGGCAATGCTAAACCTATAAAGAAAGCACCATACAGGCAAAACCCTGAAATGCGTCGGGAAACCGAGCGTCAGGTTAAGGAAATGCTAGAGAATGGCTTTATCACTGAATCTGACTCGCCCTGGAACAGTCCCGTTGTACTTGTTAAAAAGAAATCTGGTGAATGGCGATTTGCAGTAGATTATAGAGAACTGAATAAGGTTACTGAACCCATGTCCTTCCCTATACCCCACATTGCAGATGTTTTTGATACAATTGCCGATGCAAAGGCAGAAGTCTTCTCAGTTCTCGACTTAAAATCTGGCTTTTGGCAAGTGCCACTTGACCCCGAAACTGCTCATAAAGCTGCATTTGTTACTCATCAGTCTGTATACTCTTGGTCAAGGCTTCCATTTGGTCTTATGAATTCGCCAATCACCTTCCAAAATCTGATGAGTAAAGTGCTTAAAAATCTCAATTGGAAAGTTGCTCTTGTGTATATTGATGACATATTGGTTTTTAGCAGAAACTTTGATGATCATCTTGATCATTTGTCTCAGGTCTTCGCAAATTTGAGAGCAGCTAACCTGACCCTTCAACCTTCCAAATGCAAATTCGCCACCAAAGAGATTGAATATTTGGGCCATATCATATCTAAACAAGGCATCAAGGTCAACCCCGCCAAAACCAAAGCTATTGATGAGTACCCACAGCCCAAAACGGCCAAACAAGTAAAGTCATTTCTCGGCATGACCTCATACTATAGGAAATTTATCAAATCCTATGCAAAAATTGCAAACCCATTAAATGCACTACTAAAGAAAGACACTAAATTTAAGTGGACACCAGAATGTGAAGACGCTTTTCAAACTTTAAAGAAAACATTAGCTTCTCCACCCATACTAGCCTTCCCAGATTTTGATCGTCCTTTTATCTTGGCAACAGATAGTTCTGATCATTCGATGGGCTATGTTTTGTCACAATGTGATGAAAAAGGCTTAGAGCATCCTATTGCTTATGGAGGAAGAACTTTGCATGGCCATGAAATAAAATGGCATATTACAGATAAGGAGGGATTAGCACTGGTAGAGGCGGTTAATCACTTTAGACCCTACCTTGCTAATAACTTCTTTACAGTGTTTACAGACAATGTTTCTGTAAAGTGGTTAAAGCACATAAAAAATTGCCAAGGACGTCTCGGAAGATGGGCCCTAACCTTACAAGGTTACAATTTCGAGATTGTCCATAAGGCATCTAGTGCTAATGGTAATGCAGATGGTCTCTCACGACGCGTCTATCCCCAGATAGACAGTGAGAAAAGTGATCTAGGTACCAGTGATCACACTGTACCAGTCTGTCAGATCTCAGACAACAGGTCTAAGCAACTGACAGCTGTGACTTTAGTATATCGTCACGAACAAGATCACTGCCCATCTGTTGCTCCAGCCACTACCAGCACTGAGACAGCACTGACACAAAATAATGACAACACTGACGACAATCAAAACAATGTAAATGAAAACAATGATGACAATGCAAACATTCCTGTGAAACCTGACATGGACTTAATATTTCTGCAACGAGATGATGAATTTTACAAAGACATAATAAAATACAAATTACAAAGGGAATTGCCAGATGACCCTAAACAATCAAAATTAGTCGTTGCAGAAGCAGAGCAATATGAGTTATCCGAAAATGGAGTACTCTTACACATTTACACACCACGCACAAAAGGCATCCCCAAAGATCAGAAAATCATAACCCAAATATGTGTACCTTCTATACTGCGTGATGATGTTTTAAAATCATATCACGACAGTTTAGCTGGTGGCATGCACCAAGGCTTTGAGCGTACCTACGCAGCTCTTCGACAAAAATATTACTGGCCATCCATGTTTCGAGATTGCGAAGCATATGTTCAATCATGTGACCAGTGTCAAAGAGTTAAGCGCAATGTGCATGGTAAGCCACCACCACTTCAACCACTGCCAGTCGTTGATGTCTTTCAAAGATGGCACATTGACATTCTCGGAGGACTACCAACAACCAAGGACAAATACAAATATGTCCTTCTTGTTGTAGACAGCTACTCCAAATGGTGTGAAGCCTTCCCGCTTCGCACCCAAGAAGCTACAGAAGTAGCAGCTGTCTTGTTCAAAGAGATAATCTGTAGATACGGTGCTCCTAATGTACTTGTATCTGACAGAGGTCAAAATTTCCTCTCGCAGCTAGTTAAAGCTCTTTGTGAACTGTTTCAAATAACACGGTTCTATACGAGTTCATATCGTCCATTACTGAATGGCGCTGTGGAACGTATGAACAGTGTTATCCTTCAATCTTTGCGTCTGTACTGTAAAGGACAGCAGGATGATTGGCCAGAACTGCTACCTTCTATTATGATGGCTTATCGCATGACTCCTGCAACTCAGTCCACTTTGCACTCTCCTTTCTTCTTACTCTTCGGACGTGAAATGAGACTGCCGATCGACACTTCTCTGACACCTAAATCTACTCTATCTGCAAACTTTAGAACTCATCTTTCTAATGTCCTTCAAAATCTTGAAATGGCAAGAAAGATAGCTGCTGAGAACATCCAAAATGCCCAAGACAAATACAAAGAACAGTATGACAAACGGACACAAAACCCGGACTATAGACCAGCAGACCGTGTATGGTTATACTGCACAAAAGTCCCTGTAGGAATGGCTCCCAAACTGCACAGAAAATGGGTAGGACCATACTACATTGTCTATCTAGGACCCCACAACACATACAAATTAAGACGATGTGGTGACAACAAAGAGGTCAAAGTTCTTGTCAATGCGACTAGGTTAAAACCATACTATGATCCCAATGACAGACCAACAAACATACCACCTGGGTATGAACACTTGACGCAACCCCTTAACGCAGAGCACATCCCAGACAATGACGGTCAACCTGAACATACACAAAATGACCAGCCTGCACCCACGCAAAATACTCAGACAAATCAACAAAATGACCAACAACCTACACAAAATAGAGGTAAAGGTCCCAAAAATCCCAAGCACAAAGCTAAGGTCAAGAAAACAAAACCTCAGCAACAACAACAAAATGATCAGGACATTGATCAAGGTGACACACAGACAAATGACACACAAACACATCATGATGAAGCTTCAACTTCACATGACACACCCACCAAACAAAACACAACACAAAATCCCCAACCATCAGCACCTGCACAACAAAAATTTCAAGTAGATGAGATTGACAAAATTATTCAATCCAAAAGAAGCAATAACACACTTTACTATAGAATTAAATGGAAAGACAATAAAAAGCAGAGCACTTGGGAATATGCAAGCACAATACCAGATGTTTTCATTCGTGAATACCATGTTCACAAAACAATGGCTGGTAGAAGACGCAAACGGCCATTATTGAAAAAGAATAGGTTCTTCGAAGATTTACCAGTAACAGGAGAACTAAATCTCAACCCACCACCATCATATACTGTTGGTTACTTAGAAACATATGATCTATCCAATCAAAGGTTATATGTTCACAATCCAACTGGAAGATGGACAGCACTGTCTTCAGTTCCCTTCCGTATATCAACAAGAAAGAAAGAAATGCAGCCATATTTAAACACACTTTTTGACTGTATGCAAAACATTGACCACAACTTGTACCACAACACAACAGCCATATGTGATGATGGTACTCCAGTAGAAGCCAAAATGGTTAGAGCTGTGTTCACAAATAACATGAATGACCCTTTAGAAAGTACATACTTCAAGGTCTTCTTGACAAATTCACGTGAGCCAGTATGGTTACCGTTCAATCAAGCCCCAATTAAATATGTAAGGCAATTGATGTACAGGATAAGAACAAAAATTCAACAACAGGGTAAAATTTTCAAATCGAACGGTAACAAAATAGTATAAATATGCAAGCACAAGGTATCAATATGAATACCTTTCCAAATACGGTACATAGAAAATTGCTAATATGCTCTGATAGAAGAACAACATAGGTCTTTGCAGTGAATCAAGATATTGTTACAAACCAAAATTTAATCATCTGTTCCAGTATGAATGAAGAAAGAATGTGTTAGAAATGATGGAATTTCACTTACAAAATAGTAAATAAGTAATAAACATTTTACCAAATAAATGGTGTACAAAGCAAGGGAATTATAGAAAATGCTATCTAATAATTGATCAAAGAAGCAAGAAAATTATAAATATGAATAATTGCTCAAAGGAGCACAGAAACACAAAACAAATATTGTCATAAATATGCTCAAACAAGCACAATATAAATGAATGATGAAATTTGCATAGCTGATAATGTTATTCAAAACTATATTGAAATCAGTTATCAAAGAAAATGAATGCCATAGAGCAAATTATACGCCAAAGAGCGAAAATGTTCATATTAAGGTGGTAGACTATTAAAAAAATATATATTATATTGAAAGTCTATGCACAATCGAAAGTCAAAAAGACAAAATGAAAATATATATTGAATATTATGAATTTATATTATAGTGATGGGTTATTTACAAGTTTAAAGTATATTGACAATCTATTCACAAACAGTCACAAAGGTGACCAGTTGCATCTGCATTGAATATTATCGTGGTAGATTATTTTACAGTCTAAAATATATTACCAATCTATCCACAACAAACGTCTGTATATTCATGAATATAGAAGACAAATAGCGAATGCATTAGTTACCAAATTGTAACAAAATTACTGGTGAGTAAAATATCTCATCAGTTGGCTTTTCAGAAAAACAATTCAAATGGATAGATACTGAAGAAAATGCCAAAAATCCCTTCAAAGGAAGAAAGACAAATCTATGTATGTGAGGATATCAATTCATTGAAATTGTAATTGCATTTTACTTTCTTATTATTGCTTATATTGTTGTAGATTCATACAACTGCAATGTTCTTATATTTATTGAACTAATTATCTTACAGATACATGTCATTTTATAAGAATTTGAAAGTCAATGCTTTGCCTCATATGCATACCAAATCACAAATCTAAAATTATGTCATGACATTTTGTTAAAATTTGATTGTATTGACACTGTATGTAAAATGATGAATGTAAAAGTGTATGAGCTAAAAGCCCTGATCAGGCGGTATGAATCTATTGTATGAATGTATTTCTGTCAATTGTTGAATATTGATATAATGTATTGTTATTTGTATTTTCTTTTATAAATAATGGAGATTGAGGACAATCTTTTTCCAAGAAGGTGGAAAGTGTAACCATGCAACTAAAAATGAAATTTTGTGTTGCACCTTTTGTCGCAATATTTTATAAAATTGTAAAATTGAAATTGTTTATTTAATTAGTTTGGAAAAGGAAATAGCTTAAAATTGGTCTTAACTTAAAACCCATTGTTTAATCAGTTATGAAAACATTGTATATAATCTCTGGAAGCAAATGGCTTCAAGCTTAAAATTTTACAACAATGATTGCTTCCTGTGATTACAAAGAATTTTTGATTGGTCTTGAGAAAGTGCCAAACTTTTACACATACCATTGTGATAATAATCTTATATTGTTGATACTGATCTAGATTGATTATCATGTTCTTATGTTCTCAATCAGATTTCCAATATTTAAATGTTAATTTTCATTGGCTAGAATATTATCTTTGTAATCTTGAATTCTATTGGCTAATTATGATTGTTAAATGCTAGGTATAAAAAGATATGAACATTTTAGGTTATCATCAGAATACATTAAGAAGTCAGTAGTTGAAATTTAGTTTAACATTAAGTCAGTGAATTTAGAAATTGAACTTTAGAATATAAAATTGTCAGTGCTTGTCTTACTGTAATAATATTGTGATAATAATAATAATAATAATTAAGTGTCCACCAAAATAAAAGAAGATATGAAATTGAACATTGAACTTGTGTTTTATTAATGCGAACTCCACTGCCAAGCGAGATAAACTGAACAGTACCACTGTGGCAAATTGGTCCATCCCCAACCAATAGTTGCAGTGGGCAATGTGAAGCGGATCGAGGAAACAACCCTCGGTCACAGATGAATGGAGTTTAGACAGAAATAATCGATAAATCACGGGGAATTGAAAAACACTTCCCATTGTTAAAGCCTTTGCGCTTGAATGCGCTAAGCTAAAAGCACAAGATGTTTTATTATTTGAATAGATAGGATGTTGAAGAACATAATTATATAGGCTTTTCTAGGCTTTTCTGCCGCATAGTTCTTGCCATTTGAAGCCGAGTAAAATGACCTATTTTGAATACCTAATCATCGACTCATAATTTATCGCTTCATCGTATTAACATACACGGATGTCTAGATCTATTTTCCCTCTTTAATTTGATATAAGATTTATGAAAATCCGTTAAGAAATGGCAGTGCCAAAGCAATTTTATCACACATACCCATGCGTCCTTCTAAGGTAACGACCGAGTTCAAACAAAGAAACGCAGAGTTGACCCACTTTTTCAAATAGAGATTTAACACGAAAAGAAAGTGTATAACGGTAAAAGTATTTTATCATGATAAAATATAACTATTCAGCTTTAAGTTTTTACACACTTTTTGGCAATTTAATGTGTTATTTAGGCTGAAAATGCCGTTTGAAAATAACTCGTTTTTATATAGAATCAGATAGAGGTAGTATTTTTAAAACTAGACTGTGACCACACTATCTTTAGGGCAAGATTTTTAAGACGCTCAATGGGAGGCGTCATTACCCTATACTTCGAGCGCAACCCCTCGGTCAACTCTGTACAAACAATATAATAGAGATTTGACCGAGTTGTTCCGAACACTCCATAATTCATAAACTGCGGTGTTCCGAATGCTCCATACTTTATACAAATGACATCATGATGACGTTATTTGTATAAATATGGAGCATTCGGAACAGCTCGGTCAAAGTCTCGGTCTTAAAAATGCTTTATCCAAAACACCTTAAGAAATCTTAAAAATCTCGCTCTAAAGAACGCACCTCTGGTTTTGATTTTTCTAATAGAAAATGAGTAGGAAAACATTAAGACAAAAGGAGAAAATGCTGATCATCAGTATTTTCTCCTTTTGCCTCAGTATTTTCTGTACTTTATTGTACACAAATACTATCTTCATCAACATTCATTGTGTTGTCTGCAGCAGTTCTTGAATTAGAACCTAAAATGATATTGTTATCAGAAGAGACTGATATGAATTGGAAAATGTTCAAATTTTGGCTACACAAGAACTACTAGTAATTATATATCAGTTTTGTGTGATTTTAAAAGTCCCAAAAGATAAGTTAGTATATATTTATTATAATTGTATCTTCTTCTTGATTGGAGGGATTCTTGATTGTTGTCAAATCTGAGGTTTATTTGGGAATTGGGCAAGATAGAATTCCCATTATGTAGCCATTTTAAGATTCACAGAACAAATTTCAAGGGCAATGACAAAATTTGGTGACAGAAACTAATAAATAAATGCATGTATTGTAGAAGATGGATATTGCTGCTTTTCAACGAAAACTTTATACATGTATCTGCAGCTTAAAACAAGCTGCAGATACGAGGTTTTCGATGAAAAGTGAAAAAATGATTGTTTGCCATAGTCAAAAAAATGCATCGTCATGTGAATCTCGAAGAAATTGCCACTTTTCTAGCTGGACATCTTGTAGTTTTGACATTGTGTAGTTTTGTGATGAAGAATGTTTTTCTACTGTCTGTTTCCTGACCATTACCACAAATTCAGCCTGCTAACGGTGAGTTATCCAGATGATGGCCATCTCTCCAATACTATGATTGATATTACAGTGTAGCTTCACAGTGGCAGGATGACCGATAAAGTCATATTTTGCCATCTGGTAATGGGTTAAGAATGTTTATTTACACTCTGTTTTCAGACCATTACCATTACCACAAATTCAGCCTGTGAACGGCGAGGTATCAAGATGATGGCCATCTCTCCAAAACTACCATTTATATTACAGTGTAGCTTCACAGTGGCAGGATGACCAATAAAGTCATATTTTGCCATCTGGTAATGGGTTAAGAATGTTTATTTACACTCTGTTTTCAGACCATTACCATTACCACAAATTCAGCCTGTTAATGGCGAGATATCCAGATGATGACCATCTCTCCAAAACTATGATTGGTATTACAGTGTAGCTTCACAGTGGCAGGATGACTGATACAGTTTTACACCCAACACAGCTGCCTTAACCTTCTACCAAACATCCACATTTTAGGATGGTCAAATTCAAAATTGAAAAGCTGCTGCACGCGACACAATGGGATGTTGATAAATATTGAACTTGTGTACAAAATAGCATAGAAATCATTGAGGCAAAGGGAGAAAATGCTGATAATCAGTATTTTCTTCTTATACCTCAATGTTTTCCAAGTCGTTTCTTTTAGAGATGTCAAAGATCTTATGAGATTGTCTATAGCATAAAGATCTTTAATGGGAGCATATCACTGAGAGTATGAAACTTCATGGATGTAGAGATCATAATAGGGCGAAGTGCAGTGTACAGGAACCATAACTCCACCTTGCATATATTTTTTCCCAATATTGCCCTTTGGCGTTTTTCAGGCTTGATTTTTGTCTAAAGCATATCTGTGAAAGTTAGATAGCTATGTTGACGAAAGACTGTGGATGTATCGATCTAAATGAGGTGAAGAGCAGTGTTTCAGAACAACAAGTTTTCTTTGCATTTTTTATTGTCATTACCCTTTACTCTTTTTGCCAATTCAATTGTGTCAAGGACTATTATCTACACATACATGTAGAGTTGAACTTCATGGCTTGATAGAATATATAATAATGGAAGGAGGAGCGCAATTCTCTAGTACATAAGTCTTCCTTGGTGCCTATCATGCTCGTTTTTCATCTATCCCTTTCCAAAACGGCAATATTTTCAGGGGTTCCAATTCAAAAGCTACTAAAGACACCAAAATAGATGTTGATTAAGGTTAATTTGTGTAAAATATACCATAGAAAATATTGAGGCAAAAGGAGAAAATGCTGATAATCAGCATTTTCTTCTTTTGTCTCAATGTTTTCCAAAGCCATTCTATTAGGGACATCAAAACCAGGCCCCAATTTCTCGAAAAAACTTAAGTATGTTCTCATGCTCAAACCTGAGCACCGTGCTCAAATCGCACGAAATCCATGTGAACTTCAATGGAGTACCCTTCAACGTTGGAAAGTATCCCTTTGAAGTTGTGCATGTTCTCATGAGAATATACTTAAGTTTTTTCGAGAAACCGGGGCCAGGTCTTGTTTGGGAAAGGGCTATTCTAGGATAACGGGTATCTTGTCAATTTCTCATGCTGCTCTTGTTTTAATGTCAGTTCAAGAAATCTATTAAATAGAGATAAAATAAGGAATGCACCATGAACTGTAAATTTTAGAAGAATTCATAATATTTTATAATGTTCATCTTTCCTTTACTTTGCATTTTTTTGCTCAATTGTGGAATTTTTAAGAGTTTTATCAGCAATTTTTGTGTGTGGATTTTTGCATTTATAAATGAATACCAGTCATTTTATAAACCTTAATTTTTATACTAACTTTTCTCTTTACATATTGTGTACAGACTTTGCACAAAATTACTGTAACTACAGATCTCCGACACTATTGTGATGTTTATAAACAAACCTGTAACCTATAAAAACATGTTATTGTAGAGACGCACATGCAAATCGTCTTGTCAATGTTACATCAAAATACTGATTATCATCGATATGGTTTCGATCTGTATAACCTATAATAAGTAAATTGATAAATTTTTTATTGTTTGGCAGGAATCTGAAAATCATGGGAGCACTATACCTAATAATATATTTATATGCAGCTACAGGAAGTTTGTGTGAAGCCCTTAACCCTCTCCCAAACATGAAAGTTTTATGGTTGATCAAATAAAAATTTCTTGCATACAAAAAAGTTTATGTCACAAAAATTAAGACTTGAACATCATAGTATGGAATGCATTGAGGGAAAAGGAGAAAATGTTGGTCATCAGCATTTTCTTCTTTTCCCTCAATCCTTTCCAAAACTTTTTCTTTTGGAGACATCAAGACCAGGTATTGTTCGTGAAAGGGTTTGTATGCTTGAGACCAAGATTGTTCTATATGTATCCAATGTTTGTTTGTATTGAGGTTGTTTCTCATTTTGTTGCATTCAATAATAGTCAATGTTGTAATAACAATTAATGATTATCATTGAACTATGAAACTGATTAATGAATTTTATCAAGTCTTTTACCTGATACATATATTATTATATAGCTGTGCTTTTTGTACTTCACAATTAACATATTCATTCCATTTACAATACCCAATTTCGACAATCAAAATAGAATTTCTAAACAATCTATTGGAAAATGGATTTTAATAACAAAAGCATTTCATCATTTGTGACCATTATAGCACAAAATATCTGACAAAAAGAGAAAATTCTGATTATTAGTACTTTCCTCTTTTGTCTTAAGGTTTCCTCAAGCCTTTTCTGATAAGGACATTAACCCAGATTTTGTTTAGGAAAGGGTTTAATTAACATGATTGTGAAAAAGCTTGTGTTTTACATGTTTTTGTCTATCATATTGTCCTTTCTATTTTTTGGCAAGTGTTTGTTGATTTTCGCTGACTTGCTAGATTTATTGTATTTTGATAAATTTTAGTGCTCTTTATGTTTTGTTCTTTTTTCTTTTCCCATGCAATACCTTGTTCACTTCCAAAAGTAATCTAAGATTCTTTTTAAAACAACACAATTAAAGAATGTGGTCCATATTGAATACAAGAGCTGTCCGAAGACAGCGCGCTCGACTTTCTAAGTTGCTTAGTATAAAGGGGCATAACTCCAAATAGAGTGGTCCCAGGGTCATGGGCCCTGATAGTAAGGTAGAGGGTGTGATGGTGAATAAGTATACCAAGTTTGGGTAGAATCCCTTTGATAGTATGGAAGTTATTGATGTTTGAAAAAACTTTAACCTTGGTGCCGACGCCAACGCCTACGCCCGGGTGACAGTATAAGCTCTCATTTTCTTCTAAAAGTCGAGCTAAAAATGGGTTTAACAGCATTTTAAACAATATTTCAGTCATATCATATCAGCTGGAGCACCTAACCATGGATTCCTGGAGTTTCTCTAAACAGTACTACAACATCCATTGGAGCCTCCATCTCCTTTACATGACTTTTGACCTAGTGACCTTGGAATTTGACCTACTTTAAAAAAAAATGTTAAACCTGGCCTATATCTCACACTATTATAGAGCTTTGATATTTCACATATGGATACTTCATGCCATGACCTTGACACCATGACCTTTGACCAATGACCTTGGACTCCTTTTTTTGTGACAAGCTCTCATATAGGCGAGCTACGTTGTCCGCGGACAAATCTTGTTCCGTTTCAGTGCTTGACATACAAAGCGCACAGTTGTTACACATGTAGATGGTTCACTAGCAAATCACCATTTGGTAATGAGAGACAAATGATTAATTTTTGTTTTATGTAAGAAGGAATACTGGCCAAGCTGGGGTTCAAACCCCATGACCCATGGCTTGATAGACTCCAATGTTACTAGACCAGGCAATCCAGATTCAGCTCATATACCACAGTGGTTAATCACATGACTCAGAATTTCAGAAAATCGCCAATATTGTTGTTAATAATTGACCAATTTGAATCAGCTTGAAGCAGAGAAGGTGGAAAAATACTAGGAATTAGCTGGGCGTGGTGGATTTTTGAAATATCAACTGATAAACAAGAGGACCATGATGGTCCTATATCGCTCACCTGAACCAAAATGATATAAGCAACACTTTTCTTCAATTCAAAAAATATTTATGACTCTAAGACTGAAATCGAACTTATGGTCAATAACATTGTGAAAATCGAACTCATCCAAGATTTCATCGTGCCCAACATTGTGTCCAAGATTTATCTTGTTTGATAAATAATTGTAGATTCTGGAGTATAAACAAGGTCGAAAAAAGCCGAAAACAGCAATTTTGTCAAATTCAAGGGCACTCTCGACTTTCTAATCAGATCAGGCTGAAAATCAAACTCATCCGAGATCTTATGATATCCAACAATGTGTCCAAGATTTGTCTTAATTGGTCAATAATTGTAGATTCTAGAGTGTAAACAAGGTCTAAAGCAGCCGAAATCGGCAATTTGATCAAATTAAAGGGCACATAACTCTCATCTTTCTGGTCAGATCAGACTGAAAATCAAACTCATATGAGATCTTATAGTCTCCAACCTTGTGTCCAAGTTTTGGATTGATTGATCAATAATTGTAGATTCTAGAGTGTAAACATCGTCGAAAACAGCCAAAAATGACAATTTTGTCAAATTCAAGGGCAAGTAACTCTCGACTTTCTGATCAGATCAGACTGAAAATCATACTCATCCAGGATCTCATGGTCCTAAACATTGTGTCAAAGTTTTGTCTTGATTGATGAATAATTGTAGATTCTAGAGTGTAAACAAGGTCAAAAACAGCCGAAAATGGCAATTTTGTCAAATTCATGGGCACATAACTCTCGTCTTTCTGGTCAGATCATACTGAAAATCAAACTAATCCGAGATCTTATGGTCTACAATGTTATGTCCAAGATTTGTCTTGATTGATCAATAATTGTAGATGCTAGAGTGTAAACAATGTCAAAACTAAGTATTTTTCGCATTCAAGGGCAGATAACTCCTGACTTTCTGGTTCGATCTAACCCATAATCGATCTCATCCGAGATCTTATGGCCATACATGTTTTGACCAAGTTTGGTCAAGATTGGCTTATATTTGTAGATGCTAGAGTGTAAACACGAAATTGTGGACGGACGGACAGACAGACAGACGGACGGACAGACGGACGACGGACAAAAAGTGACCACAATAGCTCACCTTGAGCACTTCGTGCTCAGGTGAGCTAAAAAGTAATTTAAGATCAACCAAGATTTTTGTTGATCTTCAATAACTTTTTCATTAGTTGACTTTTTAAAAATCTACCATGTCCATCTAATGTGCGGGGTCTGTCTACCTGCTCTGCTTCAAACCGAATTCAAATTGGGCCCATATTTACAAAGTTATTGAAGATATTCTGAAATTGTGGTATCACATGATTATCCACTACGTATACTACAAGAACTGTCACAAAGCAGACACCAGCAACATGACACTAGCATTAATTTGAACTCGCCTTGAACCTTTGATCTTTGTTACTAAATAAGTAGAGGGCACATTCTTTGATTGTGGGAGACATTTGTGTAAAGTTTTCTATCTCTATGACAAATAGATCACTGGACATGTACTGACAGACATGGAGAAACCAAAATACTTTCTCTAAATCATAGGTGATGTAAATAAATTTCTCTTTCAGGGATGTCAAATTCTGGAATTGTTTTTGGTAAAAGTGTAAGACTATCAAAAACGGGAAAAAACCTGCTCCATTTTGACACCAGTTGCAGAGGACAAAATTAAAGCCAACTCATGAACAAATATGCTATCTATAGCATGGAAAACTTGGGAAAACAAGGTGTCAAACTGTCACAAGATACGCCCGTTACACTGCTTATGAAAAACAACAAAGGGCAATAACTCAAACAAGAGCTGTCCGAAGACAGCGCGCTCGACTTTCTAAGTTGCTTAGTATAAAGGGGGCATAACTCCAAATATAGTAGAGCCAGGGTCATGGGCCCTGGTAGTAAGGTAGAGGGTGTGATGGTGAATAAGTATTCCAAGTTTGGGTTCCCTTTGATAGTATGGAAGTTATTGATGTTTGAAAAAACTTTAATCTTTGTTGCAACGCCAACGCCGATGCCAACGCCCGGGTGACAGTATAAGCTCTCATTTTCTTCGAAAAGTCGAGCTAAAAATAGGCCAGGTAGAGTTATGGTTCTTGTGCACTTCCCTCCGTAATGATGAGAAGAAAATAACTGCCAAGTTTAAAGTGAATCAGACTTAAGGTAACAGAGTTATGCTCCAGACAAAAAAGTGGACACCGCCCAAACACCCGGACGCCAAGGGTGATCCCATAATACGTCCCTTCTTCGACCGGCGTATAAAAATGAGCATTTTCTTCTTTTTTTCTAGTGGAGTCATCAAAGGATTAAGGAGTCACTGATCAGGAATGTGTAGTGCAGATAACCAAGAGAGCCTTGAAGGACACTGATTGAAAAGAAATGCGACAATCGGCATTTCCTGCCAATTTCCATATCGTCGGTGTAAATGCAAAACCTCATATGTCGATTGGTGCAATTTTCAAAGTACAAACTTGTGTGCCCAGTGTAGACGATTCTCGCAGGCTTTGAGATATTTTTACTAATCAGTATTATTGACACATTATTTGTGAACAATATGTCCAAATTTCAAGTAAGACATTTCAGTTTGGGAAAAGTTATTACACATTTTTCCCTCTCCTTTAAAATTTTCTAAAACCGAGATACGAGGTTTTGCATTTACAACGACGATATACAAGTAATTTGTGTGTTATGTAGTATGTAACACAGACTTTGCCTTCTACAACTGCATTCAATTGGGACCTCTCCAAAATTTTGATATCATGGAAAGTCTTCATTATGTTTTTTTTTTCAAAATATCTATGTCAAAGGTACTGATATGAGTTTTACAGTTCCCTAACTTGCAAAATGTATTTATTACACTTTTGCTTTGGAAATAAATATGAAGACATTTTAGACAAAGATGTATGGGCAGTGGGAATCACATGGCAGTATATTGTTTTAAGGTATATGACCCATTATTAAAAACACCACTTTCTAGCCATGGGACATGCATCAAATTACACACACTTGTAAATACATTTCACATAAGTTGATTCACTGTGCCAGATTTCAAGATTATGCTTCAAGAAGAAAATAATTTACAAATATCTTTTTACTCTATATTCATATGCAAGGGAGGTAGTTTATAACATTTTTGTCAAATATTTCCACAATTATGTATAAATCTAAAATTCTAAACCGTTCATAATGCTTGTGTTTGTATTTGGAATGGAAATATAACACAGTTTAGGATTTACTGGCACTTTTCAAATTTCGCCTCTTGCTCTTTGGTGCTAATGATGGGTTGTATATGTTAAATAATTTTATAACAATATACTGTTAATACCTGACTCGATTTGAAGAAGGTTTGAAACAGATAAAGCAGAAAAAATGCTAGGGATTTGCTGGAGGGGGTGGATTTTTTTAACCCTTTCCCAAACAAAACCTGGTTTTGACGACCCAAATAGAAAACGTTTGGGAAAACATTGAGACAAAAGAAGAAACTGCTGATAACCAGCAGTTTCTCCTTTTGTCTCCATATTTCCTGTGATGTTTTATGTACAATTTTATCTTTCACAACATCTCTTTTGTCATCAACATGAGCTTTCAAATTGGATCACCCTAAAATTTTGCCGTTTGAGAAAGGGTTAAACAATATAATATTATTATGATCAAAACGTTATTAAGGACCAAACAAAAGTTTGTTTGGTCATCAATAACTTTTTTTACACTGTGTTTTGGAGGGTCAATCAAATTAAACACATCCCTGACATTCATAAACATCCTCTGTGTAAAGTTAAATCCAAATAAGTCACATGTTAATAGATTCATGAAAGGATTTCTACATTTTTTGTTTTTTATTCACATGATTGAGAAAATCAGAAACCCAACCATGTTTGTATTTACTGTTTGTCAAAGGAAACCATGGTCCTAGTAGTCCCTGGGCTAGAAACATGTTTGCTCCCCCCTCAGGGGGAATTTTGTAGACATAGTTTTTCATAAAGTACATTATCTAAGAAACATTTTGAGCATTGTTTGCCTTCTGGCCGTTGGGGCTTTTGGATGTAACCCTTATCTAAAACCCTTAACCCTATCAATTTTTTCATTCAAATTTACACTATTTATTTGGTCATATTTTCATTGAATATTAACCTACAGATGTCAAAATAGTATCAAATGAAAGCTTATGACTTGTTCTTTCATTTGCAGTTATTTCATGCAAATTAGCTCATTTGCATATTCATGAATTTTAATGATTTCCCTTAGAATTTCCATTTTTTGGCAAAAAAATGATAAATACTTTCCAAAATAAGGTGTTTCTGTTCATGGGGAATTTTGTAAACATGGTTTATCCTATAGAACATTTTATTAGAAACATTTTGAGCCTTGTTTGGACTCTGGCGGTTGGGTCTTTTTGCCATAACCCTTATCTAAACCCTTAACCCTATCAAATTACTCATTAAAATTTTGAACGTGAATTTGGTCATATCTTGATTGAATATTTACCCATGAATATCAGAATGGTATCAAATGAAAGCTTATGACTTGCTCTTTCATTTGCAGTTATTTTATGCAAAATAGCTCATTTGCATATTCATGAATATTAATGATTTTTCCTAAAATTGCGATTTTCGACAAAAAATTGGTAAATATTTTCCAAAACGAGCATTTTTGTGCAGGGGAATTATGTAAACATAGTTAAACTTAAAGCAAATCATATAAGAAACATTTTGAGCTATGTTTGCACTTTGGCCGTTGGGGCTTTTAACCATAACCCTTGTCTAAACCCTTAACCCTATAAAACTGCTCAGTCATTTCAAATTTTTTTTGGTCATATCTTAATTGAATACTCAATAGTGATCTACAGATGTCAAATTGGTATCAAATGAAAGCTTATGACTAGCTAAATAATTTGCTATACATTTTATGCAACTTTCCTTATTTGCATATTCATGAATATTAATGACTTTACTTAAATCTGTGACCTTTTTGTGAATATTTGGTAATACTTTCAAAACATTGTGTTTCTTTTCCCGTGGGAATCATGTAAACATGATTTATCTTAAAGACCATTTTATTAGAAATATTTTGAGCAATGTTTGCACTCTGGTGGTTGGGGCTTTTGACCATAACCGCGTCTAAACCCTTAACCCTATAAAATTGTTCATTCAAATTTACATAACGTTTTGGCCATATCTTGATTGAATATTGACCTGCAGATGTTAGAATGGTATCAAATGAAAGCTCAAGTCTTGTTCTTTAATTTGCAGTTATTTTGAATGAATGCATATTTATGGGAATATTTGACAAAAAATTGTTCAAATTTACCTCCCTTGCATATGAATATAGAGTGAAATAATATTTGAAGGTTATTTTCTGCTTGCAGCATAATCTTGAAATCCGGCACGTTGAAGTGAAGTGTATTTACAAGTGTGTGTACTTTGATGCATTTCGAATGGCTAGAAAGTTGGGATTTTTTGAGGATCTGTAAACCTTAATGATTTGTCTAAACTAAATTTTGTGATTGTTTTGCAAGTTTTTTTTTCAATCACTTAATATCCATGCTCACTCTTTTAACAACATCTAAGCCTTGTTTGGGATCCGTTTGGTGTTTTGTTTGGAGGTAACAGTGATTTTAAAGTGTGCAACCCATTATATTTTGTTCCTTTCAATCTTGTTAACAATAATTTTGTATGCATTTAGTTTCCATTTGATATTTTTTTAATCTTAATATTTTACGTGCAAATAAGTTTAATTGATTCTTTGTATTGTATTGGTGTTCTTGCTTATTTCTAGTTAAGTTGACAAAATGCTGTCCTTTGTAAAATTGTTGCATGAACTCAAAATTGCCCCAAATTAGGACTTCAAACATAAACATTTTATCAAATGCCATAGCATGATGCAAAAGGTGTCTAACCTGTAGGACTTTATTCTAATACTCATATAAAATTAATGATTCCAATTATTTTTTTTTAAGTTTTATGGCTGAAAATAGATCTTGGAATGTACACAAATTGCATACATATAGCAGAATGATATTGTTAAGCAACTACCAATCCCTTATTTTTGCCATTCACATTGAGAAAACGCCATGATTTTTTCCATCTGGAGAGCCCATCCTTGTGTAATCCTCATGGCCAAGTCAATTTGTTGGCCTTGAGGTATTTGATATGTAGCTGACAGATCAAGGACACCGGTGTTACCATTTCTTTATGCTTGATAAAAGGCAATTTCAATTCAGATTATTTAAGCTTGGCGTGCCATATGTAATGCCAATTTATCAGATGCATACTATCAAGAGATGTATGCGCTGTATGTAGGTCGCTAGAGTACAGCCAATTACCGGTTGTGATCGAAAGATTATTGCAATTATTTACGATGCATTTATTTATCTGTATCAGATCAGAACTGATATGAAATGATTCATTCTACCAACAGCCTATGATGACGGTACATTCATATTCTTACTAATCTGCACATATATCTTATATGTGCTTTCAGTATAGTACCACCTCACAATAAATTGAAAATAGGTTGCGATACACATACAATTTCTTTCAATATGGCATATGTTTTCCAGGATGACATTTCGATACTTTTCTGATTTTTAAATACTACAACTAACACCAGCTTTATATCAGCATATGAAAACCCGTATTAAGACACTTACTTTTTGCATTGATGTATGACAATTTGCTCAGAAATGATTGACATCACACTTAGGACAATCTTGGAATTACGTAAACTGTGAGAATTGGACAAGGTTATCATGATGGCAACCGTCCTAGATCAACACTAGAAAGTTTATTGAATGCAAATATTCAATTTAATTTATTGTAGATAACATAACAGGATAACTATGTACTTGGCATTACAGGGTTACTAATAAAACAAAAAGTCCTATCAAATGGAATATATTTGTGGATTTTCTACAATAAATGTGTTTTTCCCAAATATATAAAGAATCAATTATGTTCATTAATATGCAAATGAGCAAATTGACATAAAGTAATTGCAAATATACAAGCAATTCACTATCTTTCATTATGTGCCATTTTGCCGTTTGTAGGTCAATATTTAATTACGATATGACCAAAACTGTTCCGAAAATTTGAATGAACAATTTGAAAGGGTTAAGGGTTTAGATAAAGATTTTGGCCTAAAGCCTCCATTGCAACAATGCAAACATCGCCAAAAATGTTATTTATATGAAGTTCTTTAAGACAAATCGTGTTTACATAATTCCCCCTGAACAGAAACACCTTGTTTCTGAAAATATTTAACACATTTTCATTGAAAAAATGGCATTTTAAGGAAAATCATTAATATTCGTGAGTATGCAAATGAGCTAATTTGCATAAAAATAATAACATATAAAAGGACCAGCCATAAGCTTTAATTTGATACCATTCTAACATCTGTTAGTAAATATTCAACCAAGATATGACCAAAAACGTTATGAAAAATAGAGTGAACAATTTTATAGGGTTAAGGATTTAAATAAGGGTAACAGTCAAAAGCCCCGACAGCCAAAGTGCAAACATTGCTCAAAATGTTTCTAATAAAATGTTCTTTAAGATAAACCTTGTTTGCATGATTCCCACTGAATAGAAACAATGTTTTTGAAAGTATTTACCAAATATTAGCAAAAAAGGTCACAGTTTTAAGTAAAGTCATTAATATTCATGAATATGCAAATTAGGTAATTTGCATAAAATTTATAGCCAATCATTAAGCGAGTCATTATCTTTAATTTGATACCATTCTGACATCTGCAGATCATTATTCGATCAAGATATGACCAAAAACGTTTTGAAATGACTGAACAGTTTTATAGGGTTAAGGGTTAAGATAAGGGTTGTGGCCTAAGGCCCCAACGGCCAAAGTGCAAACATGGCTCAAAATGTTCCTTATATAGTTTTCTTAAAGTTTATCTACCTTTACATAATTCCCCTTCACAAAAATGCTCGTTTTGGAAAATATTTACCAAGTTTTTGTCAAAAATCGCAATTTTAGGAAAAATCATTAATATTCATGAATATGCAAATGAGCTATTTTGCATAAAATAACTGCAAATGAAAGAGCAGGTCATAAGCTTTCATTTGATACCATTCTGATATCCATTGGTTAATATTCAATCAAGATATGACCAAATTCATGTTCAAAATTTAAATGAGTAATTTGGTAGGGTTAAGGGTTTAGATAAGGGTTATGGCAAAAAGCCCTAACCGCCAGAGTGCAAACAAGGCTCAAAATGTTTCTGATAAAATGTTATTTAAGATGAACTATGTTTACAAAATTCCCCTTGGACAGAAACACCTTTTTTTGGAAAGTATTTATCAAATTTTTGCCAAAAAATGGAAATTTTAAGGGAAATCATTAATATTCATAAATATGCAAATGAGCTAATTTGCATGAAATAACTGCAAATAAAAGAACAAGTCATAAGCTTTCATTTGATACCATTTTGACATCTGTAGGTTAATATTCAATGAAAATATGACCAAATAAATATTTAAAATTGGAATGAAAAAATTGATAGGGTTAAGGGTTTTAGATAAGGGTTACAGCCAAAAGCCCCAACGGCCAGAGGGCAAACAATGCTCAAAATGTTTCTAAGATAATGTACTTTATGAAAAACTATGTCTACAAAATTCCCCCTGAGGGGGGAGCAAACATGTTTCTAGCCCAGGGACTATAGACTATTGCCATAGTTAGCAATAAATGCTCAAATTCAATTCTAGTTACTTCCCTTTAATTGCTAAAGATCAATTCTAATACAAGCAAAATCTTAAAAAAATTTAGTACACAGAAAGTATTCATTCTCAATATGCTCTCTTAATCCTAAACATTCTGTATTAATCCATTACCACAAGACAAGTTTTGGACTTTTCTAAATTCAAAGATGTTTTAGATGACTCTTTCAACGTAAGGAAATTTAAAAAAATTTGGTCTTTTGGGGGTAGAAAACATTGTGGGAAATGAAGAAATTGCTTGTCACAAGCAATTTCTTCATTTTCCACTATGTTTTCAGGGGTTCTGAAATTTTTAAATTGGCTACTTGTCCGTGTTTGTTCGACAAATGTCAGTTGTCCGTATGAACAATAAAGAGCAAAATATTGGCAAAATCTACTTGTCCGTAACCTCTATGGGACAACCTGGGCAACTTGGGCAAATGATTTCACAACCTCTGGTTTTCCAAAGCCATTATCTTTTGGAAAGTCAAAAAGAGTCAATGTAAGGTAATGGGTTAAACTTTTCCCAGAAAAGACAACAGACAATTTTAGACTATTCCAAATTGAAAGCTTCTACAGATAACCATTGAAGTTTTGGAAATTTTATCCGTATTTGCACAGAAAATATTGAGGCAAAGGGAGAGAATGAAGGTTAGCAACATTTGCTTGAAGCCTTCTTTTACTTCAATGTTTTTGCAGGCTATTTCTGTAGGACTGTAAAACCAGATATATCATACTTTCTAACTCAAGTAATAATAGAAATATGACTAAAGAGGAAACCAATACATGTTTCTACTTAATCTGACTTCCTGACGGGTTTCGTTACATGCGTTGAAATTTTTCGAGCAAAAGTTATCTCAAAATTGAAAAGATATCTATTAATACTTTCTGACACTTAGTAAATTCTGTTTTGTACACTAAACCCGTTACCACACGATGACTCTTTTTGACTCCCTACAAGATAATAACTTTAGAAAACATTGTGGGAAATGAAGAAATTGCTTGTGACAAGCAATTTCTTCATTTCCCACAATGTTTTCTACACAAAAACACCAAAAATTGTAAAATTCCCTGCACTTGAAATTATTGTTTGCAACATCTTTGAAATTGGACAAGTCTAAAATTTTGTCGTTTGGTAATGGGTTAATTGACCAGCAAATGTGTGGATCTACATTTATAACAAGAGGACCATGATGGTCCTATATCGCTCACCTGAACCAAAATGATATAAGCAACACTTTTCTTCAATTCAAAAAATATTTATGACTTTTAGACTGAAAACGAACTTATGGTCAATAACATTGTGAAAATCGAACTCATCCAAGATTTCATCTTGCCCAACATTGTGCCCAAGATTTGTCTTGTTTGATAAATAATTGTAGATTCTGGAGTATAAACAAGGCCGAAAACAGCCGAAAACAGCAATTTTGTCAAATTCAAGGGCACATTACTCTTGACTTCCTAGTCAGATCAGGCTGAAAATCAAACTCAACCGAGATCTTATGATATCCAACATTGTGTCCAAGATTTGTCTTGATTGGTCAATAATTGTAGATTCTAGAGTGTAAACAAGGTCTAAAGCAGCCGAAAACGGCAATTTGATCAAATTCAAGGGCACATAACTCTCCACTTTTTGTCAGATTGGACTGAAAATCAAACTTATCCAAGATCTTATGGTCTCAAACATTGTGTTCAAGTTTTGTCTTAATTGATAAATAATAGTAGATTATAGAGTGTAAACAATGTCAAAAACAGCCGAAATCGGCAAATTTATCAAATTCAAGGGCACAAAACTCTTATCTTTCTGGTCAGATCAGACTGAAAATCAAACTCATCTGAGATCCTATGGTCTCCAACCTTGTGTCCAAGATTTGTCTTGATTGGTCATAAATTGTAGATTCTAGAGTGTAAATAAGGTCGAAAACAGTCAAAAACAGCAATTTTGTCAAATTCAAGGGCTCATAACTCTCAACTTTCTGGTGATCAGATAAGACTGAGAATCAAACTCATTTCAGATGTTATGATCTCCAATATTGTGTCCAAGTTTTGGATTGATTGATCAATAATTGTAGATTCTAGAGTGTAAACATCGTCGAAAACAGCCAAAATGACAATTTTGTCAAATTCAATGGCAAGTAACTCTCGACTTTCTGATCAGATCAGACTGAAAATTACACTCATTTGAGATCTTATAGTCCCAAACATTATGTCAAAGTTTTGTTTTGATTGATGAATAATTGTAGATTCTAGAGTGTAAACAAGGTCAAAAACAGCCGAAAATGGCAATTTTGTCAAATTCAAGGGCACATAACTCTCGTCTTTCCAGTCAGATCAGACTGAAAATCGAACTCATCCGAGATCTTATGGTCTGCAATGTTATGTCCAAGATTTGTCTTGATTGATCAATAATTGTAGATGCTAGAGTGTAAACAATGTCAAAACTAAGTATTTTTCGCATTCAAGGGCAGATAACTCCTGCATTTCTAGTTCGATCTGACCCATATTCGAACTCATCCGAGATCTTATGACCATACATGTTTTGACCAAGTTTGGTCAAGATTGGCTTATATTTGTAGATGCTAGAGTGTAAACACGAAATTGTGGACGGACGGACGGACGGACAGACGGACGACGGACAAAAAGTGACCACAATAGCTCACCTTGAGCACTTCGTGCTCAGGTGAGCTAATTAGGTAGCAGCTGTTAAAACAAAGTTGATTGTTTTAATGTTGTTTTAATACCACATCATCTATCGTCCATTGTCCATGGCCTTTCTTCTGCTCGTTGTTTTACTAGGGACATCAAAGCCCTTTTCGGAGGAATCAAACTTTGTGACACACCAACACGTTTTTTACGCATTTTGTCCGCTTGAAATTTATCATCGTCCACTTCTTCTTCACCTTGAGTTGACATAAACTGTTCTTGTTGCTGAAAACGTCGTTCCTGATGTCGCTGATGTCGACCATGTGCTGGATGTGGCCGTGGATGTAGAGTGTTTACGGTTCCCATGAACCCTTGTTGTGGTTTAGGAGGGGGAGGTAACTGTCTGTATGTGGATGTGTGACCTGGCTGCCTATCTTGAGGACCTGCAGGCCCGGTAGTAGGCTCACTCTTCGGTGGTTTACAGGTCGAGATGGTCTCTATATCGTGTGAATATTTACAATGTTTACCAAACCTACAATGTCCAGTCTGTTTAAATGTCCGACATATCTTTGCCTTTTTACCAGTCAGTATCTGAACTTCTGTCATTTTAACATGCTTCTCTAACACAGACTGCTTCTTCTGCTCAGCTTTCTCATAGGGATTTAACCACACTGAACCGACAGCATTGCTCTTATAACTCGTGATAGGTTTAGGTTCGACTTTTTTCTTCTTCTTTTTACTGATTCCCGGAACCTTCATCTTGGCTATTTTTGGTGTCGGGAGTTTCTCTTTAGTCGGAGTATCCTGATGGTCGTCATCTTCGTCATCTTCTGAGTCTGATTCATCTTCGTCATCTGTTGAACAGAGTGCAATAAACCCATTACCAAACAACAAAATTTTAGCCTAGTCCAAATTCATAGGTGTTGCAGACGACAATTTCAATTGAACAAAATTTAACATTTTTTGGTCTTTCTTGGTAGTAAACACTTGTGGAAAATGAGGAAATTGCTTGTCACAAGCAATTTCTTCATTTACCAATATGTTTTCCAAAGCCTTTTATTTTGTGGGGCGTCCAAAAGCATAAATGTGTGGGAAAGGGTTAAAGGGGATGAAAGCGTGCTAAATTAGTTATTTCAAATCCAAACCCTATGTTTTGGGTACCATACTCATTTGAATCTTCTCAATGAGACGATTCAAATGAGTACACAAGTACTCACAACATAGGGTTTGATAAACAATAAGAGAAATACAAAACATTAAAGTCATCACCCGCTCCTATCTGTAGCTTTGTGTTAAGGTTTACGAACTGAGAATGAAAACACCACTTTCTAGCCATACAAAATTCATCAAATTACACACACTTGTAAATACACTTCACTTCAGTTGATTCACCATGCCGGATTCCAAGATTATGCTTCAAGAAGAAAATAATTTACAAATATTATTTTACTCTATATTCATATGCAAGGGAGGTAATTTTGAACATTTTTGTCAAATATTTCCGGAAGTATGCATTAATTCAAAATTCTAAACCAGACAAAATGCTTCTTTTTATATTTGGAATGGAAATGTAACACAGTTTAGGAATTACTGGCACTTTTCAAATTTCGCCTCTGGCTCTGCATTTCTTTCTCAGTTCGTAAACCTTAACCCATTCCCAAACAGTGACGCGCCTTTTGACGCCTTACAAAATTACAGCTTTGGAAAACAATGTGGAAAATGAAGAAATTGCTTGTGACAAGCTATTTCTTCATTTTCCAATATTTTTTCTAAACAAAAAAGGGCAATAAATGTAAAATTCTAAGCATTTGAAAATGTAGTGTGCAACATCTTTCAAATTGGAATAGTCCTAAATTTTGCCATTTGGGAAAGGCTTAAATATATAATTCATATGATCAGGATCTGGAAAAAAGGCCTCTTATAGCAATTTGTGAAAGCCTGGGCCCCGTTTTACTAATGAACTTTTAACTTTTTGGTAAAACTGACCCCCAAGTCTCCAGGTCAACATATGGCAAAATGGAATCTAATATGAACATATTCGTCTAGCTAAAAAGTGCTACGATTAATGATGAAGCTATTAGAGAACAAAATAGATCTTGATTAAGGCTTGACAGAAGAGAGTATGGTTATCTGAAGGGGCATTAACCGATTCCCACACACTAACTCTTTTAGAATCTATACATGATAAAGGCTTTGGGAATCATTGTGGAAAATGACAAGCTATTTCTTCGTTTTCCACGATGTTTTCTTCCAAACAAGAGGACCATGATGGTCCTATATCGCTCACCTGAACCAAAATGATATGAGCCACTGTTTCGTTAAATTCAATTGGTATTTAACCCTTTCCCAAACAGCAATTTTTTAGGTTGATCCACTTCAAAAACTGCCACAAATGACAAAATGGAAGTTATCAAAGATGGAATTTGTGCAAGAAATGGCATAGAAAATATTGAGACAAAAGGAGAAACTGCTGGTTATCAGCAGTTTCTTCTTTTGTTTCAATGTTTTCCCAAGCTTTTTCTATTAGGGACGTCAAAACCAGGTCTTATTTGGGAAAGGGTTAAGACTGAAAACAAACTTATGGTCAATAACATAGTGTCAAGTTTTGTCTTGATTAGTCACTATTTGAGGTTTTTAGAGTAAAAGTTTGAATGGCAGATAACTATTCTGATTATTCTATAATTCATTTATCCAAGATCTTATTGTAATTAACATCATAATCCAAATTTCGTCTTGATTGTTCATTCGAAACAGCAATTTTGTCAGATTTAAGGGCACATGCATGACTGACCACTTTCTCATTTGATTGTAGAAAATTCAGCTCATGCAAGGTCTTACAATCAGCAGCATAGTGCCAAAGTATTGTCTTGGTTGATCAATAATTGTAGATTCTGGAGTGTAAACAGGGTCGAAAACAGTCAAGAACAGCAATTTTGTCAAATTCAAGGGCACATAACTCTTGACTTTCTGGTTCAATCAGACCAAAAATCAAACTTACTTGAGACTTTATGGTCTCCAACATTGTGTCTAAGTTTTGTCTTGATTGGTCAATATTTGCAGATTCTAGAGTGTAAACTAGGTCGAAAACAGTCGAAAACAGCAACTTTGTCAAATTCAAGGGCACATAACTCTCGGCTTTCTTAACAGATCTGACTGAAAATCAAACTCATCCGAAATTATATAGTCCCAAACAATGTGTCCAAGTTTTGTCTTGGTTGATCAATAATTGTAGATTCTAGAGTGTAAACAGGGTCGAAAACAGTCAAAACGGCAATTTTGTCAAATCCAAGGGCACATAACTCTCGACTTTCTGGTTCAATCTAACCAAAAATCAAACTCATTTGAGATCTTATGGTCTCCAACATTGTGTCTAAGATTTATCTCGATTGATATATAACGGCAATTTTGTCTTTCTAGTCCGATCAGACTGAAAATCATACCCAACCGAAATCTTATGGTCCCCAACAATGTGTCCAAGTTTTGTCTTGATTGATCAATAATTGTAGATTCTAGAGTGTAAACAAGGTCGAAAACAGTCGAAAACAGCAATTTTGTCAAATTAAAGGGCACATTACTCTTGTCTTTCTGGTCAGATCAGACTGAAAATCAATCTCATCCCAGATCTTATGGTCTCCAACATTTTTTCCAAGTTTTGTCTTGATTAATCAATAATTGTAGATGCTAGAGTGTAAACAAAGTCAAAAACAGCATTTTTTCACATTCAAGGGCAGATAACTCAGCACATTCTGGTCCGATCAGGCCCATAATCGAACTCATTCGAGAACTTAATGCCCATACTTACTTTGACCAAGTTTGATCAAGATTGGCCATCTTTTGTGGATGCTAGAGTGTGTTACCAAATTGTTGACAGACGGACAGACAGACGGACATTGAGTGACCACAATAGCTCATCTTGAGCACTTCATGCTCAGGTGAGCTAAAAAAAAAGACCAAGACTATATTCACTTGAAATTGTCGTCCGCATTATTTTTGAATTTGGAAAAGTCCAAACTTTTGCCATTTGGTAATGGGTTAACCCTTTCCCCAAAAAGATCTGGTTTTTACGTCCCTAATAGAAAAGGCTTGGGAAAACATTGAGGCAAAAGAAGAAACTGCTGATAACCAGCAGTTTCTCCTTTTATCTCAATATTTTCTGGGCTATTTTGTACACATTTTCTTTTCTTTATTGACATACATTTTGTTGTCTGCAGCAGCTTTCAATTGGACCTCCCTAAAATTTTCCATTCGGAAAAGGGTTAAGGGACATCAAAACATGTATTTTAAGATAGCCATCCCTAATAAAATTCATGTGACGTCAAAATTTTCTGTGCTATGTCTGAAAAAATTTGTTACGCATTCAAAACTATTCAGGAGATGTGGTAAATATTGGGTGGTGGAATGTGCCACCCCCGAATGTTTACGATGTCCCCCAAATAATTCCTACATCGCATGAATCTAATTAGGGATGGACTACCTTTAAAAATTGTTGAACAAGACTTACTTTGTGAGACCAGGAAGTTCTTATTTGAAGTCTCGGTAGACTCGTCTGGCTGTGCTAGTGCTAGGCTATTTTTGTCAAAACTTTCACAACTCTGATCTGACTGTATCAGGTCATCTTTGGTAGAGCTCTCAGCTGGTTCTTCTGACTGCCTGAAAAATGGTATGGTCCAGCTTAATGATCGTTAACTCAAACATATTGATAAAATCATTTGAGACAATACATGAAATAAACATCTCACCCAGGTTAACCCTTTCCCAAACAAGACGTGGTTTTCAGGTCTCTAATAGAAAAGGATTGGGAAAACATTGAGGCAAAAGAAGAAACTGCTGATAACCAGCAGTTTCTCCTTTTGTCTCATTATTTTCTGTGCTATATCATAATATTGTAATGTACACACATCCCTTCCTTTTTAACGTCAACTTTGTCTTCTGCAGCAGCTTTCAAATTGGATCACTCTAAAACTTTGTCGTTTGGGAATGGATTAATATCTGTGAATGCCATTTCATAGTATCCCACGAACACTGATAAATATTCAACTTATGAAGGGATTCAAAAAGAATATATGCAAAGTTTCAGAACAAAGGATCAGTAGAAGCAGAGATAATGTGAAGCATGGCCAAGCCGCCATTGAATGATAGCAACACACAGGTGACGAGCACCACCACCCCCCCCCCCCCCCCCCCCCCCCCCCCCCCCCTCCCTTGAAAGGTCTATAGATAACAAGACTTGTCCGTGGACAACGTAGCTCGCCTATACGAAAGCTTGTTGCAAAAAAAGAAGTCAAAGGTCAAAGTCACAATCTCAAGGTCAAGGCAAGAGGTATCCAAGTGAAATATCAAGGCTCTATCTTTAATAAAGCATGAGATAAAGGCCAGATATTTTTTTTAAAAAAAAAATAAGTCAAACTCCAAGGTCAAGGTCACAAGGTCAAATGTCATGGTTCAAAATAAAAGGTCTTGGCAGGAGGTATCCATGTGTGATATATCAAGGCTCTATCATTAATAGTAAATGAGATTTAGGCCAGGTTAAAGATTTATAAAAGTAGGTTAAACTCCAAGGTCAAGGTCACTAGGTCAAAGGTTATGGTCCCAAATGAAAGGTCATGGCAGGAGGATCCATGTGTGAATATCAAGGCTCTATCCTTAAAAGTGCATGAGATATTGGCCAGGTTAAAGTTTTTGAAAGTAGGTCAAACTCCAAGGTTAAGGCCACTAGGTCAAAGGTCATGGTCCCAAATGAAAGGTTTTGGCAGAGCTATCCATGTGTGAAATATCAAGGCTGTTTCTCTAATAATGCCTGAGATATAGACCAGGTTAAAGTTTGTTTTTTTTAGTGAAGATGTGACACGATGGCACGCCCACACTAGGACTGTGACATTAGCTCCCTGTACTTAAGTTCCATCCTCGGACACCCAGTGGTCATAGCTACGCTACATGACCTCTGGGGCACTTGGGTAGTTAAACTTTGAATTAGCCGCCGAAAATCGATCCGAAACGTGTGAGCGTAAGACCCAATCAAATAACAGCTCTCATACGTCAATGCGTTGTCAGTTACAACCAAGATGGCTGCGCTCATGATAAGTTGTAATTTGTGTGACAACTATGAAAGAATTACAGATCGCTGATATCTTACACGGCTTTAAAATAGAAAGATGGGGAAAGTTTCTTTTGGAAGTCTTTTAAACTCGAAACACAAAATTTTTCGCACGCTAAACGATATTAATCTTCCATATTGACAACTTATCCGAAGCGATTTGTCAATCTCCTACGCAGTTATCTACCCTGAATCAGGTTTAAATTACGTATCTCTGACGTAATCACTGTTTAGATGTTGGCGATTTGTATCGGCCAGATTGATTGGTCTACTCGCCCATCATGAAATGATGATGGAACCAATGAAACGGCGGCATTTGGGAGCGGCTAATACCAAGTTTAATTAGCCAAGTGCCCCAGGGGTCATGTAGCGTAGCTATGACCGCCGGGTTTCTGAGGATGCTTAAGTTCCGAATGGCTAAAAATTGCAACAGGGCCCAATTATAGTAATATTTCCCTAATAGCAAAATTACTCAACAACTTGCAAATACAAAGGCCAGTGGTGGATCCAGAGGAGGTTCAGTTCTTTTTCATGCAGAAACTCTGTCAAAATTGTGTAATACAACGAAAACAAACGCCCCTTTACCTACATTAAAACCCTCTTCAAAGAAATCCTAGATCAGCCACAGAAACTATTTGCAATTAATATTATAATGTAACCGAATCCTTTTTGCATCTTGATCTGGGTTTCAGTTACAATTCCTCCCTATATGTTGCAATCACTGGAGCAGTGCCTGGAGTACACTCCTGACAGTTTAGCATACCCGTAGTCAAACTTCAAACTTAAGGTAGTCTACCCCTAATGAGATATGACGACGTCGGAATTATTCAGGCAACATCGAAAACAGTCGACGCTGAATGTTTACTACCATGCCAAAATAAGTTCGGATGCACAACGACGCAGCCCTATTAAATCTGAAAATGGGCACATTACAGGTATTCTACCTTAAGCTAAAGTCATGATTATGAGTGTAGCGAGACTGTTACCTGACGACAGGCAGCCAGGCCCAGGGATCATTTTGGGGCAAGATTTGTGCAAATTATCTCATTTTTTTGCCAGAAGTCTCATTCAAATTGGCTAAAGTGAAATATGCGGTTTCTAAAAGGCGGATGAGTGAATGAGTTTTATGTTGCAAAGGTAGAAAAATGTTTGGTATTTCTTTTTGTTTGCTTATCCTTTTCCCAAACAAGACCTGGTTTTGACGTCCCTGATAGAAAAGACTTGGGAAAACATTGAGACAAAAGAAGAAACTGCTGATAACCAGCAGTTTCTCCTTTTGTCTCAATATTTTCTGTGCCATAATTTACACAATTCATATCTGTAATAACATCCATTTTGTCAATTGTTGCAGTTTTTGAAGTCGACCACCCTGAAATTTTGCTGTTTGGGAAAGGGTTAATCGTTGATTGTTTCTTAGGTGCGTCGGAACTAAGTACGCGAGGAATAGTTAGTCATTATAACAAAGACCATAAATACTCTGTTAACTAATTAAGTCAACAATGGAACTGACACTATAATTGAACTATCTGCAGAGCCTGGATGCTGGTCATTGTAGTCTTCATCAGAAATCTGATCAGAATCGCTACCACTGGCGTAGTCTGCTACTAGAGAGGCCATTTTGGACTAGAACTGTAAGAAGCTTTCTGATTGGCCCCTCAAAGCCGGTAACACTTTCTAGAACTGGAAGTGAAATAATTGAAATAACTCTCGATATAAATTGTATCACTGTTTAAATACTTTAGAAAATTGACAAACAGAATCTTAAAGTGATTCTTTTACACAGAAAATCATAAGTTAATCAATTTATGTTGGGTAATTTCTGATCATTCGGCGATCAGCTGACGGAAGTAGGCGGCGCATAGCCAAATTTTGTGGTTGTAATGGATCTTTGGAAATTATCAAATCCGACTGAAGGTATACACACATATATACAACATAATTTTGCAGTATTAATGAAAGAATTTTATTTGAAAATAATTTTAAATAGCAGCTTGTGCTTTACGAAATCGTTTTTTCTATTTAAAAGAAAATTGTACAACTTTATTTCCGCCCGACTTGACTATTGCCCTTTCGATCCCCAAATGTCTGCTTGCTTTTGACAGAACTAAGGAAGAGACGATGTCGGGAAAAGTCAGACAGAAAACTTCTGCTAACGCTGCGGATTCGTCCACCCAGTCTGTAAACGAAAAAATACTGAAGGAATGTCATGCCTTGTACACTGATCCGGACACCGGTGAGTTGCCATTGACATTTATAAATTACTTTTTTTATTCTGTGAAATGGCCTTGCTTACGCAATGAACTCTCACTTTTGACATGTCAGAAAAAAAATGATGACTTGGCAATCAATTGTGAATTTCTTTGTTCTTGCAGCATTTTTGTTTCACTAATAAGTAGTTTTAATTTTTACTACGGTATATTTTAATGAATTATTAATGACCTTTTTGGTAGCATGCCACGCATTTCCATAGACTGTATTGACCGGTAGAAGACCTGTATGAGTTATTTTTAGTTCGTCTGCACTGCTCCTGAAGAGCGGGTTTAAACAGCTGATCGTAGGTCAATTTGAACATTCTTCAGATGATTGAAGTTCATACTTCCATGTCTTGTTGTAAACGTATGTAACATTTATCGTGTAAAAGGAATGTATGAAATAAATCACTTTCTTTGTGCTTTGAAAGTTGTCCTAGTTTTTGGACTGATCACTGGTGCAGTATTTGATTGGAAAGGCTAGGCCTATATTTAACTGATTCATCTTAGTGTGTACTCGGTTACACCTATCAACAGGAAATAAAACAAAAATTTAATATTACGTAACAATAAACAGAGCATTTAGAGCAATGAACAAATATTTGGCAAGTTGTTCTGCAATAATTTATTTTCAGAAGTCACTCAGTCATATCCATTGTGGAAATATGGTTATAGAACACAGAAAGAAAAAGACGCTGTTAAAAAAGAAATTATCCCTTTCTTTCAGTGTTTTCTATGTATTATTTTATCTATTGATTTGACATTAACACCTTTCTTGGACCTGCTCAAGATTTGAAGGTTGATTGGGAAGGGGTTTAAAGTTCAGTATGATTTTGCAAAATAAAATTGATTGATCTTTGATGCGTGACATCCACTGTGCCCTGGTATGGTAGCATCATGGTCTGCTTAACCCTTTCTCAACACCTTTTTTATGTGTTTAAATTGAAAGTTGACGCGTATTTCAGAACTAATTTGATTGTAAGAATGGATTTTTTTTATACTAAGGGATGAAGATATGGAGCAAAAGACAGTGAATCCTGGTAATCAGCATGTTTGCCCTTTTCTTTATTTTTAGCTCACCTGAGCACGAAGTGCTCATGGTGAGCTATTGTGATCGGTCTGTTGTCCGGCGTCCGTCTGTCTGTCCGTCCGTCCGTCCGTCCGTCCGTCCGTCCACAATCATAAAAAAATCTTCTCCTCCTAAAGTGCTGGGCAGAATTGGATGAAAATTCACAGATATGATCCTTGGGTCATCCTTTTTCAAAATACTTCAAAGAATTGGGATCGGGGTCAGAATGGGCTCAAAAAGTAGGTCACTAGGTCAAATCTTATTTTTGCTCTAGGAGTCACAGTATTGGCTCAATCATTGTGAAAGTTGACCAGAATCTTTGTCTTGATGATATCTAGGTCATTTTAAAAAGTAGGTCATGCCAGGTCAAAATGTAGGTCACTAGGTCAAATGATTTAATATCCTTCTTTTTGCTCTAAAAGTGCTACCCTTGGCTCAAATCTTGTGAAAATTGCTCAGAATGTATTTTTGGTGGATATCTAGCTTCTTTTAAAAATTGGGTCATGTGAGGTCAAAAATGAGGTCACTAGGTCTTTTTTGATAAAATCCTTCTTTTTGCTCAGAAGTGCCCATTTTGGCCAAATTATTATGAAAATTGCTAAGAATGTTTTTTTTTTTTTAATGATATAAAGGTCATGTAAAAAGTTTGTCATGCAAGGTAAAAAACTAGGGCACAAGGTCAAATATCAAGAATTCCATTTATTAGTCACCTAGGCTTGGGAAAACATTGAAACAAAAGAAGAAACTGCTGATAACCAGCAGTTTCTCCTTTTGTCTCAATGTTTTCTGTGCCATATTTTACACAAATTTTGTCGTTTGGGAAAGGGTTAAGTAAATAGTTAGACTGTCTAAAGTCAATAATAGACCGTCCAAAATAAATAAAGGGCTGCCTTATCTGATAATGGAGCTCTTATCTGATGAATGATAGAGCTACATTTAATCTTAATGTCTTAACCCTTTCCTATGATGTCCCTATTAAAAAAGGCTTGGGGAATTATTGAGTCAAATGAAGAAAAGACTGATAATCAGCATTTTCTCATCTTGCTGCGCTATTTCAAAATTGAACGGTCTATTTCTTTTCTGTCTTGGTAAAGATTAAGCCCTTTCCCAGCCTAAGTTTAAGCCCTTTCCAAATTGTTTCAGAACAGAAAGTCCTTAGTTTTATGCCTTTGAATTTGGCAAAATTGCCATTGTCATTCTTTTATATTCTTCTAATGTTATAAGATTGATTTCATAGTCTTGCCAGTATCTCAACTATGAATTCAGGTGAGCGATCTAGGGCCATCTTGGCCCTCTTGTTTTCCTACTATTTAGCCACAAGATGTTTCAAAGCATCACTAGTAAAGGGTTAGAATGATTTCAGATGATAACAACTACAAAGACAAAGGTGTGAAAGATATTGCACATTTTAACCCATTACCACACAGTGACTCTTGACTCCCCACAAGATGATGGCTTTGGAAAACATTGTGGAAAATGAAAAAAATGCTTGTCACAAGCAATTTCTTCATTTACCTAACTGTAATTCCATGGGAAATTCCATTTTTGACATTCTGGTAATGAGCTAATGAAAAAGTTGCTGAGTATTGAGACAGAAGTGTGGACTGCATGATTGAACTCTTTCTAAGATTTATACCGAAATTGAATCTTACACAAATGCTTTCAATGGCTACCCCTGCGAAAAGTTCATGTAAGTTCAAGAACTGTTCTAGAATGTTCTTGAACGTTAGATGGCACTTCTAGAATAGTTTTCTCTGAATATGACCTTGATAATGACTTTGGTAAATGATATAATGACCTTTAAGTTTATTAATGACCTTGATCAGCTTGGTACCAAAAGATGCACAATGATATTGATGAGATGTAGCTACCGGTATATACTAAAATGTAGACCCAGGGTTTCCCCTGGCCCACAAAATTGTGTGTTTTGGCACAGTTTTAACTCAAACGACCCTCTAAAAATCATTAACAGGGACATGAAGGAACAATGTTACAATAGGCATGACCCCCTAATTTTTATGCTCCCCGAAGGGAGAGCATATAGTCGCCGCTTCGTCTGTCCGTCCGTCCGTCATTCCGTCCGTCCGTCCGTCCGAAGCGATTTCTCTATAACCCTTGGGCCAAATCAAATGAAACTTACCATGTGAACTCCCTATGACATAATGCCGATGTACTTTTCCCAGTTTTTGGATTTGAGGCCTCGTCATGGGAAAAGGGGACTTAAGGTCAAATACACTTTTTCTCTAATTTCTCATAGTCTAATGGTCAGAATTGGATGAAATTTCATATTTGAGTAGCAAATGAGATGCCCTTGACAAGAAACTACTTAAAATTTGCGTATAAAAAGTATGTCATGGAAAAAGGGGGCTTAACGTTTGTTAGCTTAATCTTAGCTCTGCATGGCATACATTTATTGTGACAATGCCTTAATCGGGGAGCATTGTCCGTCTCTGACGGCTCTTGTAAGACCAGGGGGACATAATGACCCCCTCTGGAAAAAGTTAAGGGAAAACTCTGTAGGCCCATTTAATTTTTTTTTAGACTACAAAATTGTTAGCATAAATTCAGAATTGATATAGTAGAGAATGTTTAGGGGAAAAGAGAAAATGTTGGAATCATGGTCATACATATTTCCAATATCTTGCCTGTAAGGATAATCAAAATATTAACCCTTTTCCAAACGGCAAGAATTTAGGGTGATCCACTTCAAAAACTGCCAAAAATGACAAAATGGAAGTTATTAAAGATAGAATTTGTGTAAAGTATGGCACAAAAAATATTGAGACAAAAGGAGAAACTGCTGGTTATCAGCAGTTTCTTCTTTTGTTTCAATGTTATCCCAAGTATTTTCTTTTAGGGGCGTCAAAACCAGGTCTTGTTTGAGAAAGGGTTAAGACAGCCTTGTTTTGGAAAAGCTTAAGGTTCAGGTAAATTCGGTATCTACACAAAATTCAAAGTTATTTTTTGCATTTATTCTTAACATGTATATGCCATATTATATATCAAATTAAAGCTCTACACGAGTAGAAGACGTTAATCAACTTAATTCTGGTTTACCTTGTATAGCACAATCAAAACATTCCGAAAAAGGACGACTTCTAGGAAAACCGAGAACATAGTTATCCTTGAATGAAGTTGGCTAGTTTTTAGCTCCACTGGCCGAAGGCCAGCGGGCTATTGTCATGGTGTTGTGTCTGTCGTGCGTCCGTGCGTCCGTGCGTCCGTTAACTTTTTCTTTAAACATCTTCTCCTCTTATACCAATGGGCCAATTTTGACCAAACTTGGCAGGAATGTTCCTTGGGTGACCCTTTTCAAAACTTGTTCGCGAATTTTTGATTCGTCAAAAAATGTAGGCGTGGCAGGGCGGGGCTTATCAGACTTAGAGAAATCATAAGAAAATTCTTTAAAAATCAACCATTGGGCCAATTTGAACCAAACCTGGCAGGAATGTGCCTTGAGTCATTCTTTTCAAAATTTGTTCACAAATTTTTACATTTGTCAAAAAATGTGGCTGTGGCAGGGAGAAAGGGGCTTATCAGACTTAAAGAAATCATAAGAAAATTCTTTAAAAATCAACCAGTGTGCCCAATTGTACCAAACTTAGCAGGAATGTGCCTTGAGTCATTCTTTTCAAAATTTGTTCACAAATTTTTACATTTGTCAAAAAATGTGGCCGTGGCAGGGAGAAAGGGGCTTATCAGACTTAAAGAAATCATAAGAAAATTCTTTAAAAATCAACCATTCGGCCAATTTGAGCCAAACCTGGCAGGAATGTGCCTTGAGTCATTCTTTTCAAAATTTGTTCACAAATTTTTATATTTGTCTAAAAATGTGGCCGTGGCGGGGAGAAAGGGGCTTATCAAATTTAGAGAAATCATAAGAAAATTCTTTCAAAATCAACCATAGGGCCAATTTGAACCTGACTCTGCAGGAATGTTCTTTGAGTCTCTCTTTTCAAAATTTATTCACAATTTTTTACATTTGTCAAAAAATGTGGCCGTGGCAGGGAGGAAGGGGCTTATCAGACTTAAAGAAATCATAAGAAATTCTTAGAAAATCAACCAGTGTGCCCAATTGAACCAAACTTTGCAGGAATGTGCCTTTAGTCGTTCTTTTTAAAATTTGTTCACAAATTTTTATATTTGTCATGGCAAGGGGAAAAGGGGCTTATCAGACTTAGTGAAATCATGAAGAAAATTCTTTAAAAATCAACCATAAGGCCAATTTTAACCAGACTTTGCAATAATGTTCTTTGAGTCTCTCTTCAAAATTTATTCTCAAATATCAAGATTTGGCTGCTGCTGAGTAAGGCTTACAAGAAATCATGGGATAATTCTTCCACTTTAACCAGTGGAGCGATTCAGGCCCTCCTGGGCCTCTTGTTCACACAAACATACACCGTGGTCTAAACTTGGTAGTACTACTACTTACATGAAGTTACTTTCTTCGAAAAACATGCATTTACGAAATAAACTTTGGACATTTCTTCATTTTTCATATGAAATTCAAGGTGGAACTATTTTTTTAAACACTATGTATGGTTAAAAAATTTGGCCATATTCTCAAGCAGTCAAAGTAAGTTTTCTAATAAAATTGTTATTTTTCTTTATTTGATGACTTGAAATAAATCAATGATGGCTCCTACAGTGAAGACATATGTCACATGATAATAATAACCTTTTCCCATTTTTCTATTGACACACCACTTACATTTTTCATATTGATTCCAAAAGTGTAAACATATTTTAAAAGTATCTTGTTATCAGAATTGTGTTATAAGTTAGCATAACATTCCCTTTGTTGTAATGTTGTATTGCTCGGTAATTGCAAAGAAAATTAACAAGAAAAACATGGTACATTATCCGGACGCTACTAGTTTGTAATGGTCGTTGCTGTACACCATACATTTCTTAAATTATGCTACGATATAATTTTATTTGTTATGTCGTTTAAAATATTGATTTGTGTAGAGACTGAATGCATATTGTATTTAGTATGCATGCACGTTTTGTCTTTGCTAAATAAAATATTTTTCGAAAAAATTTCAGATATGAACAGAGTCTATTTCCGGTGCAAATTATTTCATATTTATGAATGGCACAGTCCAAATTCTTTGAAAATCGAAGGATTGTAATACGCACACCACCTTTCAAATATCAATTCTAATGTTTCTGACAACTCACCATTCATTAAATATGTTTTTTTACGCCGATCTGTTCGATGTATGCCTCATGTTTACAAATTCGAGCATGCTGGTTCCCGGCACAACCAAATAACGCTGAAAATAGTTCCGAATTTTGCGAAACTTTTTTGTTGATTTACCGATCGAAATTTTATAGATATTTGTAAATATAATAAATAGGATAATTACAGCTGAAAATCTTGATAATAGTCACGAAAAATAACTTTTATCAAATATACGAATATGCGCGTATGAAGCCACTGTTTACAAGATGTCTACCGAAGATGCCGGAAACTAAAGACTGACATTTGAATCGACGATTATATGAAGGTGAGGACGCGATCGATGTAATGTATCATACTCGAAGATCAACAATGAATCAGGTTTAAAGGTGCACTTTATTTCTTTACGCTGCCTATTGTTTTATGCCCCCAAAACACTTCTGAATAGGAGTGGATGGATTTTGCAAATGGCGTCCGATGAAAAAGCATGGGCGGGAATGGTCTTTGGGGAATTTTATGAAAACCACTGTGATATATTGACATTTGAAGGTAGTACTACCTGGATTAGAATGTGCACATTAATTTGGCATATCTCAAAGAAGAAAATTTGTTGTCTAGAGAAAGTTGCTGGTTTTGGCAGAAACGTCAAATTTTCGACTTGTCTTGTTGATTTTGGTGCTCAACTTTGTTCTTTCTGTCAAATGAACTATGCCTATGGCATGCTATAATCATGATGTAACAGAACTTAAAACAAATTTTCATTGAGAAACTTGTTTAACTTGGAGCCAGCAATGGCACAAATTCACTGTCAAACTGTTTAGTTGACCCTTAACCCTTTCCTAAACACAACCAGGTTTTGATGTCCTTTAGAGAAATTGTTTAGAAAAAACATTGAGACAAAAGTAGAAAATGCTGAAAACTAGCATTTTTATGCTCCCCGAAAAAATTTCGGGGGAGCATATAGTCGCCACGCTGTCTGTCCGTCCGTGTGTCCGTCCGTCCGTCCACAGCCATATCTCAGCAACCCTTGGACCAAATTCAATGAAACTTCACATGTGAACTCCCTGGGTCAATACCTAGGGACCTTTTTCTCTGTTTGTAAATTTAAGGCTGCGTCATGGAAAAAGGGGCCTTAGTGTAAAAATTAGTTTTTCTCTTATTTCTCTTCATCTAATGGGCAGAATTTAATGAAATTTTGTGCTCATGTAACAAATAGGATGTTCTAGACCATATTCTATAAATAATGTGAGTACAAAAAAGCTGTCATGGGAAAAGGGGGCTTAATCAATGATAGTTTTTATTTTGTGACAAACACTTATTCGGGGAGCATAATCCGTCTGTGACGGCTCTTGTCTCATTTTGTCTCAATATTTTCAAAGCTATATTTTACACAAATTCTATCTGTATATCAAAATGTGTCAACTTTGTCTTTTCCAATTGGAGCAGCCTCAGATTTTGTTGTTTAGGAAAGGGTTAAGATTTAATAGAATTAAATAAAGTTCTAGCATTTTCATGGTAAATTGTAGACAAAAATGAGACATAAAGACAGCAATAAAATAATATGCAAGCCAATGCTGGAGCATGAAAATTAATTTTGATAAAGAATTTCTTGCTTTTTACTATTCCTTACAAATTAATATTTGAGTGAAGAATTTTCTAGTGTATTCAATATCATGACAATAACCAGACAAGCATCTAAGGCCTTCAAAGTCCTCTTATTGTGATAATTTATGAAAAGCTGTCACATGTATTGAAAAAAAAAGTTTTGGATATCTAATAGTTTCGATCATAACCGATTCATAAAGTCAAGATAATTATGAATTCTTACAGATAAAATGATATTTTGCTGTATCAAAATTATGTCCCTTTAACTGTATGAAGATTTACAATAAATGAATGATGGCATGTGGTTGTGATATTCTAAAATCGCATGATGTCAGTCTGCCAATCCCTCACTTACTTAGAGGCCTGTTGCACCAGGGCTAATTAGCCGCAGTTGGTAGCGCATCTGCCTCTCACTCGAGATATCTCAAATACAGTGAATAAGCCTTCTGAATTATGAAAATTGCCTTTACAAGTTGTGAGTGAGATCAGTTTATGGCCAAACATCAAAGATGTAAAACTGCAAACTATCATTTCTTTGTTTTAACATATTTTACAGTTAAATTTGTATTCTTCATGGACAAGCAGAGTTAGTCTTTGAACAAGTGAATTTTTCAATCCAGCTTGACTTGTGAGCGGACAAATGAAAATTTTTGAATTACACAGCCATGCCCCTCTGTATTGTTTGAATGTAGGACGTTTTGGCCACGGACGTTTTGGCCAGGACGTTTTGGCCACGGACGTTTTGGCCACAATATATTTCAAGGTAGGACCTTTTGGCCAAATATGAATTAAATTGAAATATTAACAATTGAGACCATTCATTCTTATTTTTTTCCTTATAATGAATTTATATATCAATTTTATTATAAAAATTTCTAAAAGTACAACTTTAAAATAAATTTAATTGGTTTTTTTCCTTAAAAACAATTTTTGGCCAAAAGGTCCTACCTTGTAAAATATTGTGGCCAAAACGTCCTTGGCCAAAACATCCTGGCCAAAACGTCCGTGGCCAAAACGTCCGTCCACCATATTGTTTCACTAGTTTCAGCATTGTCAATTTGACATCATTGTTGTTACAACAAAAAATTGTGGGAAAAGGGTTAACATAAGAATTTTGTCTTGTGAGTGTGACCCATCCTTCAATACATGTATACTTATATATCAAAGAGAAAACTGGTCTGTTTATTTATGATAATTGTAAGATACCATTTTTTGATGTGCTCCAGTCTGATATTATTTACATAGTCTCCTTTTCATGCTCAATATAATTATTAAAACAAATTGTCGTTGTAAATGCAAAACCTTGTATCTCGTTTTTGAAAAATTTTAAAGGGGACGGAAAAAAGTGTAATAACTTTTCCCAAACTGAAATGATTTACTTGAAATTTGGACATATTGTTCACCAATAATGTCTCATAAATACTGATCAGTAAAAATACTTCAAAACCTACAAGAATTGTCTTAACTCACGGATGGTAAACTTTGAAACGACTTCCAAAAAGAGGTAGTGAATTTCTGTTCCCATAGCACATCCGGGAACCCGCAAGGTCGGTCCAATGGCTAAAAACGTGTAAACAAAGGTAGGTGTCTGTGGTTCTTTTGATCGTTTTCGAGGTTTCTAGCAAAAAATGGATTATTATGGCAATGCTATGTCGTGTAAAAATGACTTATCGACGCACACGGCCCAAAACTGCGGTCGAAACCGAAGTAATTTCCGCTGGATCGTTTTTAAAAGTTCGAACACGATATTGCTTTTTCACAACAGTTTGTCAACAACTGTCACCTTTTTGTATAATTTGTGGTCTTCCGCGAAGAATACAGCCCCGGTACGTTCGTCCTGGGGAAACGAGTACTCTGTATCACATATCCTGTTAAAAACGGCAACGGGGCGCATTATTTAAGAAAATGAATGAGAAAATTCCAGTAGAGGTCGTTCCAATAAGGTAGAGCTTGTTCCAATTTGAATGAGATCGTTCCCAGTGCTCTCCTGTTTTATACAATGAAATAATACCTGTGATATCAGACCAGCCAAACTAAGACAAAAATTAATGATGGCATTTGAAATATCAGAATTATCGTCATATCAGAGGCGTCGTTTTGTCTTGTGTGGTGACTTTGTATTACATGACAGTCCGTTTCTGATGTTTCTTAAACTCTACGCATGGATCTCTTGAAATGCACTTTTAGCTCACCTGAGCACCAAGTGCTCGAGGTGCACTATTTTGGTCACTTTTTGTCAGTCGTCCTTCCGTCTGTCTGTTTGTCCGTCTACATTCTAGCATCCGCAATCTTTATAAGCCAATCTTAAACAAACTTGGTCAAAATAATGATGGTCGTAAGTTCTTGGATGAGTTCGATTATGGGTCTGATCGAACCAGAATGTACTGAGTGATCTGCCTTTGAATGCCAAAAAGGCTGTTTTTGACTTTGTTTACACTTTAGCATCTACAAATATTGATCAATCAAGACAAGAATTGGACAGAAAAGTTGATGATAATAATATCTTGGGCAGGTTTAATTTTCAGCTTGATTGAAAATGCAGCTTGATTGAAAATGCACCTCTGGAGTTATCTGCCCTTGATTTTGACAAAATCGCCATTTTCGACCTTGCTTCCGCTGTAGCATCCACAAATATTTATCAATCAACACATAACTTGGACAGCATATTGTTGAACATAAAATCTTGTATAGGTAAACTTTTCAGCCTGATTAGAAAGATACATCTTGAGTTATCTGCCCTCGAATTTGACAAAATTGTGATTTCGACTTTACTTTCACTCTTCAGCATTCACAGTTTCTTTCAATCAAAATTATATCCAAATAAATAAGATCTTAAGGGAATAAGATATTACTTAAAAGAAAATTTAAGCCTAATCAGAATGCATCTTGAGCTATCTGCTTTTGATTTTGATAAAATTGCCATTTTCGACTTTGTTTTCACTAGTCTAGCTACTACAAATATTTTTCAATTAAGAAAATAAACTTGGACCGAATATTGTTGGCCATAGGATCTTGCATAGGCAAAACTTTCATCCTGATAAGAATGATGCATCTTGAGTTATCTGCCCTCGAATTTGACAAAACTGCAATTTTCTACTTTACTTTCACTCTTCAGCATTCACTATTTCTTCGAACTCATCCAAGAACTTATGTGACCATCATTATTTTGACCAAGTTTGTTTAAGATTGGCTTATAAAGCTTGCGGATGCTAGAGTGTAGACGGACAGACAGACAGACGGATGGACGACTGACAATAAGTGACCACAATAGTGCACCTCGAGCACTTCGTGCTCAGGTGAGCTAAAAGTGCATTTCAAGAGATCCATGCGTAGAGTTTAAGAAACATCAGTAACAGACTTTCATGTAAAACAAAGACACACAAGACAAGACATAACGACGACTCTGATATGACGATAATTCTGATATTTCAAACGCCATCATTAATTTTTATTATACGCCCGAAGGGTCGTATTATGTTATGGCCCTGCTCATCTGTCTGTCTGTCCGTCTGTCCGTCTGTCCGTCCGTCCGTCCGTCCGTTAGCAATTTCTTGTGTGCGCAACTCCTCCTACAGTTTTGATCGGAATTTGATCAAACTTGCCACAATGAATCTCCATGGTGTCTAGTTGTGCATCCCGCTTACGGAATTTAATTAACTCTTTTCGTTCTTGAATTATCTGCCCTTGAATTAAAAAAATGCCCATTTTCTTGTGTGCGCAACTCCTCCTACAGTTTTGATCAGAATTTGATCAAACTTGCCACAATGAATCTCCATGGTGTCTAGTTGTGCACACCGCTTACTGAATTTAGATAACTGTTTTCGTTCATGAATTATCTGCCCTTGAATTTAAGAAAAAATGCCCATTTTCTCAAAAATGTCCATTTTCTCCTGTGTGCAACTCCTATAGTTTCAACCAGAATTTAATCAAACTAGCCACAATGAATCTCTATGGTGTCTTGTTGTGCAAACAAAATTTTGATAACTTTTCATGTTTGAATTAACTGCCCTTGAATCGAAAAAAATGACCAATTTTACTGACAAGCCCCTCTCGGGCGTATATGCGCCGCTTTGCGAAGCTCTTGTTGTTTTAGTTTGGCTGGTCTGATATCACAGGCATTATTTCATTGTATAAAACAGGAGAGCACTGGGAATGATCTCATTCAAATTGGAACAAGCTCTACCTTATTGGAATGACCTCTACTGGAATTTTCTCAATCATTTTCTTAAATAATGCGCCCCGTTGCCGTTTTTAACAGGATATGTGATGCAGAGTACTCGTTTCCCCAGGACGAACGTACCGGGGCTGTATTCTTCGCGGAAAACCACAAATTATGCAAAAAGGTGACAGTTGTTGACAAACTGTTGTGAAAAAGCAATATCGTGTTCGAACTTTTAAAAACGATCCAGCGGAAATTACCTCGGTTTCGACCGCAGTTTTGGGCCGTGTGCGTCGATAAGTCATTTTTACACGACATAGCATTGCCATAATTATCCATTTTTTGCTAGAAACCTCGAAAAGAACCACCGACACCTACCTTTGTTTACACGTTTTTAGCTATTGGACCGACCTCGCGAGTTCCCGGATGTGCTATGGGAACAGAAATTCACTACCTCTTTTCGGAGGTCGTTCCAAAGTTTACCACCCGTGTAACTTGGCACACAAGATTTGACTTAGAAAATCACAATGATCGACATATGAGGTTTTGCTTTTACACTGACGAAATATTTCATAATGTTTATGTTAAGAAATGCTTTATCTACAGCTTATTCAAGCTGTAGTTACAATTATTCAAGCTGTAGTTATAACATTTCAAAACATTAGCCAACAATTAGCCTTTTTAACCCTTTCCCAAATAAGACCTGGTTTTGACGTCCCTATTAGGAAAGGCTTGGGAAAACATTGAAACAAAAGAAGAAACTGCTGACAACCAGCAGTTTCTCCTTTTGTCTCAATATTTTCTATGTCATATATTACACAAATTCTATCTTTAATAACTTCCATTTTGTTATTTGTTACAGTTTTTGAAGTGGATCGCCCTAAAAAATTGCAGTTTGGGAAAGGGTTAAAAATGGTGTAACTATGTTTTCAAAGAAGCTGCAGGTACATTGTTTTCCAAACAATAGCAAAAAAATCATGTGTTCCATTTTGAAAGACGCTGCATACGAAAAATTGGATGTTGATTAATAAGATAGAATGTTTGTATAATATAGCACAAGGATTTGTGTACATAGCACAGAAAATATTTAGGCAGCAGGAGAAAATGCATTTTCTTCTTTTGCCTCTATGTTCTCCCAAGCCTCTTCTAGTAGGGACATACAAACACGTTCTTGTTTAGGAAAGGGTAAGATAGGCATCTGTTAGCTGATTTGCCATAGTTTCTTGTTTTATTTGCAAAACAGCAAAGTTTAACCCATTACCAAACGGCAAAATTTCGGACTAGTCCAAATTCAAAGATGTTGCAGACGACAATTTCAAGTGAATGGAATTTAAAATTTGTTGGTCATTTTGGGTAGAAAACATTGTGGGAAATGAAGAAATTGCTTGTCACAAGCAATTTCCTCATTTTCCAGGATGTTTTCCAAAGCCATTATCTTGTGTGGAGTCAAAAAGAGTCACTGTGTGGTAATGGGTTAAGACTGGTCTGCTCTGAAATAAGTTGAAGATGACAAAATAATTGATATCAAGAGCATGGGATTTGTTTTGGGGGACAAGGTTGAATTCAGGGTGGATAATCACGTGACCGGGATGGATACACTGTATTAGAAAATGGCGGCTTGAACTCCCGCCTGGGATCAGTTTTCAGGTAATTATTCATGTTTTACCAATTTTCTCTTGAAGAGACATATCCTATCATATGCTCATTTTCATTATTCGAGCTCCGCCACCAACAACTACACACAAAAACATGCATTTTTGTCAAACATCGTGGCAGTTTGCGTCCACTCGCAAACGGCCACATGTTTTTGGGTGGATACAACGGATGAGTTCAAGCTTATTTTGGACTAAATTACCTTTAAATTCCATATACTTCAACAAATTCCGTATGAAATCGTAGGCTTTAGTCAAACACACTCAGTGGCTAAGTAAGAACTACAGGGAATGATGCTCATTTCTAAAAATCAAGGTTTTGGCTGATGGATACCTCGCATCATTCATCTTGTTTGGGATACATCGTACTCTGGCATAATATACGTTTCATATGGAATGCACAATTCAGCTCTAGATAGTAAATACAGCGAAAACAACTTTGTATTGTATGTCAATAATAAATAATTGAATTATCTCACTGTAATGACGTAAATCAGCACACAAATTATGAAATATATCTATATTTCTGTCAATCCAGCATAGTCTTATGTTGAAATCACTTTCAAATAAAGTTCAATTTAATTTTATAGCGGAGTACCCACCCATTTTATTCTACTGAGACTTGAATTTTCCGTTGGAAGAAAATAAAATAAAAACAGTTCTTGTTGATACTTTTCAACCGAATTTGTGACATGGAATGTATATTTTTGTGGAATTTACAATTGAATAGATATGTTGGTATTTAGAAATTTATGCAAGAAAATGTGTATTCCCAGTTTTTGTCTTGCTCCAAAGAAGGAAGAGGGTGGACTCGTAGCCACAAACCAATACCCGTCATCAAGTTTGTGGCTACGATATCGCAGCTACTGTCATTTCGCCTACAAACCAGTTTTGGTCACTCTATATTTCGATTTTAGGGCGAACCATTAATCAATATTACACTGTTTAAACTAAATTAAAGTTTAATTATCTCAATAGTATTTGAAAACGAAACCACTCGTTCATCGTAATTCCAACCAAGTAAACCAAGTAGATCGATAAACCATATCCTGATGTGGGTGGGGTAAGATTTAAATATTTCGATTGACAGCTACAAGAAAAACTCGCAAATGGAGGCCTTCATCGCTGGTATGCGATGTAAAAGTTACCAATGTGTAGGGATTTTATCAGTGAATAGATAAATAAACTACCGCTTTCATGGAAAAGTACATTAGCTTTCAAAATTTGATATTTCATTTGTCAACTACAAACGGCTAAAACAAGGTATTTGGCACACAAGTGTCCCACTAGGTTAACCCACCCTTCTAGCTTTCTTGGCATGAAATAAGATTCCTATATCAAGAATTCATTACTTGAATCATTAAAGTTTATGTGTGGATGGATTCTGCGGCAATTAGTGAAAATAATCTAAGCTTGCGTTAAAATACTAAATTGATCTGAAATTTTTAATCAGACATTTGGCTGCATTTTTATTTGTGTAGTGTCCGTAACACTTTACAGTGCAATAAAAAGTCCTGAGCATATGTTAACATGAAACGGATTATTTCATTTAGGCTACCATATTGAAAGCTGTAATATTCAGACTATTGAAGCTTTGTTGTAAATGGATCCTTAGAAAAATCACCATTGTAACAATTTGTTACGGACACTAAATATTCAAGCTTTGGTCTATAAATGTCCAATTTTCTGAGACACAACTCTAAAAATATGGGTACAATAGACTACCCAAATTTACCGTAGGAACTGTTTTATCAAATCGAAATAAAGTTGTTTGGAAATAATCAAATATAATTCATCACATTTACCCTTAATTCTAAAATTATTTTGTTGAGACAATATAACGCCCAAAAATGGCCATTTTTGGGAAGTGAATAGCGAAATAATTAAAAAAACGAAGATACGTATCGCCACAAAATTTGGTAGTCACTGAAAATAACTATAATTAAAAATCTTGAATCAAAAAGATTGATTGCAAATGCTAAAGTTTTTTGCTAAAGTGCATATAAAGTCATAAATTTTGAAAGTGGACCGTGTTTTAGCCGAAAGATAGGTTTTGATAATCTTGGTTATTATTTCATAGCAGGGTTTTCCCTGAGCATGAGAATTTGGGGGTCATTGTGACCCCCTTGCCTTCAAATTTAGGGGTCATTTCTACTATTTTGTAGGTCAAATGCAAGTATCATAGGAAAATCTGGATTTAAAACCTGCGTCATTAATGTCCCTCAAGTAAATTTCTAAGGGGTCATTTGTTTTGAAATTGCGACAATGACGCATGATTTGTGCGTCATGGAAAACCCTGTCATAGTAATGTAAAAACGTCGATGTAAATGCAAAACCTCGTATGTCGATTCTTGCAATTTTCAAAGTACAAACTTGAATGCCAAAATTAAGACGATTCACGCAGGTTTTTGGATGTTTTCATTTATCATTATTAAAGCCATATTATTCGTGAACAATATGTCCGAATTTCAAGTAAACCCCTTCAGTTTCGGAAAAATTATCAAATTCTTTTTCGTCCCCTCTAAAATTTTCCAAAAACGAGATACGAGGTTTTTCATGTACACCGACGAAATGTAGTTTTAAAGCCTTATAGGGTAGTACCATGTTTATCATGTTATTTCCAAATCAAACCCTTTGTTGTTGATACCCAGTAGAAACTGAATCAAATTGATTGGAAATTTCAATTGTTTACCAACAGCATATGTTTTTTTTTAAAGGGTTTACATTATTCATTCTAATCTAAGACTTTGCATTTCAGTATTTCTCCCACATGACCGGAACCCCGACTGACAGAGACAACTAATCTAAACAGATCAATGGTGTCAAGGCCTAGATAGATCTTACAACAACAGTAAACAATGGTAAATGACAAGTTTTGAACTATTTTTCAAACCTTCGCTCGGCTCTAATGATTTGGTTCCACAAACGTGCTAGAATTCCAGGGTCAATCTCTTTTCTAACTGAGTCGGGATAACTGCGGATACCATACTTCAACGAAAGTAGTTTCAAACCCTGGCTCTGTCAATATCCTTGCTAACATTTGACAAAATTTATATCTTCATCACCAAATGGGATGAACAGGTGGTTGTTCAAATTGTATTTTCATTGTGTTAATTGTTGGTACAGGTTCGAGAAATACTAGAAACACATGGTTAGGTGAACAAGTCACACTATATGACTGGAAAAAATGTTGAACACAGCCGCTGTGTTAAAGTTTCATTGAATCGCTGACTATTTTTGGTCCAATAGAATTATAAATTTTATATTTGCCAAACAGTGTTTGATTCAAATTGTATGCCGTGTTTGAAATAAAGAAAGAATTGCAGAGAACACACTGTTAGGTGCTGCAAATTTTGAAATAAAATGACCATTTCCCAAACAAGACCCAGTTTTGATGTCCCTACTATTTAGGCTTGGGAAAGCATTGCGACAAAAGAAGAAAATTCTAATAGCCAGCATTTTCTCTCTTTTCCTCGATACTGTTTGGCAAGACCATTGAGATTTCTTTCTTTTGGCATGAAAGGCTGTCAGATGGCTAGGATTGGTTGTTTTAGTATAATTTTATTGAGTGTAAAAATTAAACCAAGGAACATTTTGTAAGATGACAAGCTAATGCAGCCCTAACTCCATGAAAGCAGACTTTATCTACAAAAACAAACTTGATTTGTTGTATCTATATTTCCAGGGAATGACTGAATTGGACCATTAACGAAACAGCTGAATACAAAACCATGATGTTTTACTGGTATTTTCATCTGTGGAACATAGGTTGAAGGAACTTATTTTTAAAAGTGAGGCAAATAGAGGGAAAAAAGATGACAATGATGATGTAGGCTACTGCTGTTGAGGAAGGCTGGTTAGGATACAAAGACGTTGATTGCTATAGATCGAGCATCAGTGATTGGCAAACTTAACCCTTTCCAAAACAAGATCTTGTTTTGATGTCTGTAATAGAAGAGGCTTGGGAAAACTTTGAGGTAATAGAAGAAAATGCTGATAATCTGCATTTCCTTCTGTTGCCTCATTATTTTCTATTGTTTTGTTTTCAGATCTTGTCTTAATTTACACAAATTTTGTCATCTGAAGCCCCTTTCTAATTGGAAAACCCTGAAATTTTGCTGTTTGGGAAAGGGTTTATGGAATAATTGTTTTGAATTGGAAGATGGCTATGTTTGAAAATAAAGTAGTTTCAATCTGACTATCTGACTCTTTCTATAAAATGAAACGTTATTTATACCCCTGTATGCATGGCGGCTGGCGCAATTATTAAATCAGACTTGCATCTATAACTTGGTGGAAAAAGATGAAACTGTTAATACATCCTTTTCCAGATTGATGCTTTCAAAGGCTTTTTTCTTGAATACCCAACTGGTCAATGGTTCCTCCTTTTCCCACTGCGGTATTTCTGATGATATTTTAGACACTATTTGACATATTTCTATGGAAAATCTGTAGTAAAATTTAACCAATTGCCACACAATGACTCTTTTTGACTCCCTACTAAAAGATAATGGCTTTAAAAACATTGTGGGAAATGAAGAAAATGCCAGTGACAAGCAAATAAAGCATTTACCACAATGTTTTCTACCCAGAACGACCAAAATTATGTCAAATTTCATTCATTCAGTAATATTGTTGCCTGCAATACCTTTGGATTTGGATCAGTCCAACTTTTGCCGTTTGATAATGGCTTAACTCTTTCCCACACAAAACCTTGTTTTGACTCCCCAATAGAAAAGGCTTGGGAAAACATTGAGACAAAAGAAGAAAATGCTGATATTCAGCACATTCAGCATTTTCTCCTTTTTCCTCAATATTTTCCAGGCTACATTGCATAAAATTCTATATTTATCAACATCCATTTTGTGGACTGCAGCAGCAGCCTTCGGGCGACTAAGTAAGTAAGTAAGTAAGCAGCATTTGAAATAAGACGACCCCAAAAGTTTGCTGTTTGGTAAAGGGTAAAGTCAACAAAGAATTTATCATGTGAGTGACTGGAGCTGCTATTTTTATATTCAAGTCGCCACGATGTCGTTCCGGCTGTCTGTTCATACTTCCATCCGTCCATCAGTCATTTACCTCTTTCACCTTTTTATTATCTACCATATCAAATGAATATTTCATATTATACTCCAGGTTTGCATTATTGTCAACAACCATTTTCAACTTTGACCAGTCTAGCTGAAAGGATTAATCCATGGCCACATCATGATACTTTGAAATTGATGACCCACAAGATAAAGGATTATGAATATAAGTTATGATAGCATTGTGAAAAAATGAAGAAATTGCCTGTGACACGCAAGCAATATTTTTATCTTCCACAATATTTTCAATCTAGAAATTTTTGAAAGATCAAAACATAAAATATTATTCACTTGAAATTGTCGTCTGCAACATCTTTGAATCTGGACCAAACTAAAATTTTGTTGTTTTACAAAGAGTAAAATAATATCACATTGTACAAATGGCAATACTTTATTCTATATAAGAATACCAAGTAGTATCAGATTCACAACGATTGAACAACTTTAAAAGCTGTAGGTCTGGTCATGACAAGACTTGGAACCATTATCCATGAAAACAACTTGAAGCTTGACTGTAGTCTTCATCATCATGTATGACGGGGGCGTAGTAAGGAATTTTGTTATATTGACAGAAGTCCAAGGTGTAGGTCTATAGTCTAGTCCATTTGACGCATTTTGACGCCCCAAAACTGAAAAGTTTCGGAAAATATTGTGGAAAATTCTGAAATTTCCTCATTCCCACTAATGGTTTCTATCCAGGGAGACCACAAATATAAAATTACGTTCACTTAAAATTGTCATCTGTATTAACATCATTGATTTTGGAAGAGTCAAAATTATTGTAATATGTTACATTGCATTATGGGTTGTAGGGGTTCCGGGGCATCTAGTGTTCTGTTTCCACAAATTGTCTTGGAAAGGGCACACTTTCAAAAATAATTATGATGAAGCCTAGGCTTCCACGCCTCCGCCTATATACTCATCAGTATGAAACATCACTAGATCAACACCATCCATGTTTACAGAGTTCAAACGTGCATAAAAATGTTCAGAATGACAGATGTGACCGAAATATTTTGACACTTCTTTTATGCCATTTTATCATGTTGATGAAGTCTTCAGTCATGCATTCATATTGATATATTTCTGGCCTGTGGCACTCCATGAATTCAGACATGTCCGCTCTTTTTAGAAATTCACCTGGACCAAGAATACTGATCTACCTGCTATGTTAAAGTGTCTTGTTAGAGAAGATTAGCACCACCTGAAAAATACATACAAGATTTATTCAAACAAGCAGCATTATAAGGATGATATTAATGAATATAGCCATTTCCAAAACAATTAATAATACAAGTAAAATGTTGACGCAACAAAACCTAAAACCTCCAGTAAATATCGAAGAAAAGGGAGATAGAAATTAACATCATCTTCCTTTTCCTCAATATTTACAAATTTTGTGCATATTTTATACAAATCCCTTCATTTTAGTTTTAAACACAAATTTGTAGACTACAGCATCTTTCAAAGTAGATAATACTTAAACTTTGTCATTTGGGAAAGGATTAAAAAAGTTTTCTGGTAGAAAACGTTATGGGAAATGAAAACATGTCTTGTCATAAGCAATTTCTTCATTTTCCACAATGTTTTCCTAAGGCTTTATCTTCCGATGAGTCAAAAAGAGTTAATCTGTGGGAATGAATTAATATTTAATTTGTCTGTTAAAATTCTTCACAATTCAACAAGTTGTTTTTTAGCTTCTTTCAATTATCGTCCTTACCATAACCTCTGGATAAAGTGGCGATTGATTATGCATTCCACTTCATCCATAGAGGGAACACAATCAAGCCATGCGTACATGTAGCTTACTTTCGCAAGATTACAAGATCGAAAATTCCCCGTATCTACTTTGTTGGTCATTTTAACAAATCTTTTAAATTTCAATTGGTAGCGTGCAAATCATTAAACTTTCGGTTGATCTAATAGTTTTTCATTTTGGAATTGGTCAATCCAAAAAAAAGTCCGTATTTCTACAGATTCTATTTCTACAGATTTCAACCTTCATAGACATTGATTATTAAATGAGATTATGTTGTGTGTGTCTCGATGCAGATGTCCCGTGTTTATGTCGGGGGCACTCTAGGAGTTTAAAATATTCAACTTATATATATTCGTGTGCTCGATTTACGTCATTACAGTGCGACAATTGACATACAATACAAAGTTGTTTTCGCTGTATTTACTATCTAGAGCTCAATTGTACATTCCATATGAAACGTATATTATGCCAGAGTACGATGTATCCCAAACAAGATGAATGATGCGAGGTATCCATCAGCCAAAACCTTGATTTTTAGAAAAGAGCATCATTCCCTGTAGTTCTTACTTAGCCACTGAGTGTGTTTGACTAAAGCCTACGATTTCATACGGAATTTGTTGAAGTATATGGCATTTAAAGGTAATTTTGTCCAAAATAGGCTTGAACTCGTCCGTTGTATCCACCCAAAAACATGTGGCCGGTTGCGAGTAGACGCAAACTGCCACGATGTTTGACAAAAATGCATGTTTCTGTGTGTAGTTGTTGGTGGCGGAGCTCGAATAATGAAAATGCGCATATGATAGGCTATGTCTCTTCACCAGAAACTTGGTAAAATGAGGAAAATTACCTGAAAACTGATCCCAGGCGGGAGTTCAAGCCGCCATTTTCTAATACAGTGTATCCTTCCCGGTCACGTGATTATCCACCCTGGAATTGCTGACCAGCATTATTTTTTCCTCCATGTTTTCTTAGGTCTTCTTGGACAAATATGTCCAAACAACGTCTTTTATAGGAAAGATTTAACTGAATGATTTAAAGTAATAGAATTGTTTAAAAATTGAATAATCTCAAAATTAATCTATAGAATTCATTTACCCAAACTTATTCAGGGTTCAACATTAACTTTTTTGGCTACAAGACCGTCGGGCTTGCTGCTGCCAGATGCCACTAGCCCGGACCAGATGTGCACTAGCCCTGACCAAAAGTTTCCATTTCGGGAGAAATAGTGGTTTAACGATATGTCGATTTATATATTGGCTGTATCACAATATTTTACCTTACGATAGCGAAAGGTCGATAGAACTTTTAAAAATTGATAAATATTACAATAGTTCTTTCTACTATTGATTGTTTATGATAGTTTTCTTCAAAACGAAAGTAGAACAAAAATCAACAACAAGAGTCCAGTAAACGCTTGATTCTCAGTAAACATGCACTTAAAAAGCGTTTCAAAGATCATGAGTAAATTACCTTACTCCTAGAGGGATAGTCTCAATGAAGTTAATTGATCAATTACTCGGGCAGTGCAGGGTCCAAGAAATCCACTTGTCCGCTCGTATTTACGAGTGAAAATTGGTAAGGACGAGTAAAAAATTTAGTCACGGTCGTCCTGCCGGACGAGTGAAAACAGCAAGAAATAAACAATTTTCCATATAAAATTGTAACTGAAAACAATAAAATCATTTGATCATCCATTCAAGAAAAAATCTTCATGCGAAAATACCTTTTGTCGGTAAATTTTGTCTGCCTTGAATAGAGCTATCCATTAGTTATTCGTCATTCTTTTATTTTCTTCGATCATGCCGGAAGCGCGGCGCGATATAATCCGGTATCGCAAACTTAGTTGTCAACTTTTAAATAACAGCTTCGGAATCTAAATAACGCCAATTTTTTTATTTATAAACAGCAAATTATAATGTATTTGTCCCCAGACTTTACTAAATCACTTGTTTATCTGTTATACTTTTTGCATATTAATGAAAAATGAAGTCTGATAAAACGGTGCCGGACTTTGTCACCGGCATTTATCATTCCTTTTCGATGACGTCAATTTAATAAACTTCGTCTTGTTAGCTGTCAAAAATCATGCCAGGGAAAGATATTCGTTCCTTTCTTCAAGGCGGGGGCGATGCACAGCGCCATGAAATATTTGGAATGTTTGGGAAATGGACCAGATTAGAGTAAACCCGGCTAATCCTTTGTAGGACGAGTAAAGGCATTGGCAGGGCGAGTGGTTTTTGTAAGTTACTCGTCCTCCAGGACGAGTGCAAAATTTGACATTTCTTGGACCCTGCAGTGATTTTCCAATATCTGACAGGTGCGTGGAAGCGTCTATTTTGAAATAAAGTCAAATCGGGTCAGAAAAATGACCAATGAAGGCATTTAACACACAGTCCTGAACAAATGTAAAATTTATTCTGTTTTTGTAGGAAATAATTAATTGATTTAACTTTCAGAAAGTATCTGGATTTGAAGCGTATTCAATTGTTTTCAGCACGTAGGTTTCGGAATTTTCCTCTCTGATTAAATCGCCCGATAACCTACTCAAGACGTCAGGTGATAATAAGTTCCGCCCATTTATGCAAATTTTTCATATTGTTCTATTCTGATCTCTTCACCCATGCGCATCGTTAGCAGATATTGCAAAATAGTAAACAAACCAAACAGAGAATCTCTAAATAAGGGAAAAGGTTAAGTTAAAAATCTCCTATAAATTATTTTCAGAGTATGTTCTTATTTTTCAAAGTATCATCCATTTCAATTACGGCGAAAGTGAATTTTAGATTTGAAGTAAGGATGACCAGTCGGGCTAGCAGCTTGCGGGTCTTACTAGCCCTGACCAAGCAACAGGCGGTGAATGTCTGTCGGACGTGCCTTAGTGTTGAACCCTACTTATTATCTATCTTCTCGATCCTTGGGAAAAAGGCTATAAGATTAATTCAAAAAAAAGTTTTGATTGTGTCAAAAACTTTTGATTACATTTGGGCAGCAAAAGAGGCAAGTAATTCAACCAAAATTTCTTGTCCTCCCCCAACCTTGCTCGCTAATTTCCTTAAAACTTTACATAAAATAGAGCATAATGATCCCTTGAGATATTTTCTGATTTTTATCAGGCAAAATCGGTCCACTGGCACTTCCCAGGACAGTGAGGCCCCTCAGACCAATTGCTCTTCCACGGGTGGTAAACAGAGAAACTAGCTCGAAAAAGAGTCAAGGGTATTTTGTTTCCTCGTGATATCCGGCCTTTACCGGGGTAGTTGCATAGAGCGAAAATCTGTAAACAAAGGTAGGTCACAAACACATTTTTCTACAATTATTTCTTTTACAACGAGTTATTGAAAAATCCGGCGATGCTGTAATATGAAGAAATGGTCTAAGTTTGTTGTACACGAGAATATACAGTGTTAGTAAGCAGAGTTTGTAAACAATCGTTGAAAAACATTTCAAAATCGAAAATACTGAAGTTTTTACTTTCGATTTTGAAATGTTTTTCAACGATTGTATTCAAACCCTGCTACTAATACTGTATTCTTCTCGTGCACAACAAATTTCGACCATTTCTTCATACTACAGCATCGCCAGTTTTCTCAAAAACTCGCTTTAAAAGAAATAATTTTGGAAAATGTGTTCGTGACCTACAAATTTTCGCTCTATGCAACTACCTCTTTTTGGAGCTAGTTTCTCTGTTTACCACCCGTGTCTTCTTAACCCGTTACCAAACAACAAAATTTTAGCCTAGTCCAAACTCATAGGTGTTGCAGACGACAATTTCCATTGAACAAAATTTAACAGTTTTTGGTCTTTTTTGGTAGAAAACATTGTGGGAAATGAAGAAATTGCTTGTCACAAGCAATTTCTTCATTTCCCACAATGCAGGCCTCCTAGTGAAACCTTTAAAACCTTTACAAACCTTTAATTTCAGAGCAAACCTTTAAAACCTTTACTTTTTCCCAGAAAACCTTTAAAAAGCCAAAATAGCCTGTAATTCTCTCTCAAAACCTTTATATTTGCTCTGACTGGTTGCCGTCCAAGACTAAAGCAAGTAATGAACTTTGTTCTGCATTTTTAGCTCACCTGAGCACGAAGTGCTCAAGGTGAGCTATTGTGGTCGCTTTTTGTCCGTCGGCGTCCGTCTGTCCGTCTGTCCGTCCGTCTGTCTGTCCGTCCGTCCGTCCGTCTGTTCACATTTTGGTGTTACCACTCTAGCAGCCACAAATATTGACCAATCTTAACCAAACTTGGTCAAAACATGTATGACCATAAGTTCTCGGATGAGATCGATTTTGGGTCAGATCGGACTAGGAAGTCCGGAGTTATCTGCCCTTGAATGTCAAAAATGGCTAGTTTTGACTTTGTTACCATTCTAGTATCTACAAATATTGACCAATCTTAACCAAACTTGGTCAAAATATGTATGACCATAAGTTCTCGGACGAGTTCGATTTTGGGTCAGATCGGACCAGGAAGTCTGGAGTTACGTGCCCTTGAACGTCAAAAAATGGCTAGTTTTGACTTTGTTACCACTCTAGCATCTACAAACATTGACCAATCTTAACCAAACTTGGTCAAAGTATGTATGACTATAAGTTCTGGGATGAGTTTGATTTTGAGTCAGATCGAATCAGGAAGTCTGGAGTTATCTGCCCTTGAATGTCAAAAATGGCTAGTTTTGACTTTGTTACCACTTTAGCATCTACAAATATTGACCGATCAAAACAAAACTTTGCAACATTGTTGGTAACTATAAGTTCTGAGATGAGTTTGATTTTTTGTCAGATCGGACATGGAAGTCCGGAGTTATGTGCCCTTGAACCTCAAAAATGGCTAGTTTTGACTTTGTTACCACTCTAGCATCTACAAATATTGACTGATCAAGACAAAACTTTGCCACAATGTTGGTAACTATAAGATTTTGGATGACTTCAATTTTCAGTGTGATTGAAGTAGGAAGTCTGGAGTTATGTGCCCTTGAATTTGACAAAATTGCTGTTTTCGACTTTGTTTACACTGTAGCATCTACATTTATTGACTAATCAAGACAAAACTTGGCCACATTGTTGGTGGCCATAAGACCCTTGATGAGTTAAATTTTCAGCTTGATTTGACTAGAAAAACCAGAGTTATTGGCCCTTGAATTTCACAAAATTACAGTTTTCGACTTTATTTTCACTCTAACAATATATTGACCAATCAAAAAAAAAAATTGGACATAATGTTGATGAGAATATTTTTATCAGAACAGAGTTCATGCGCCCTTGACTGTGACAAAATTGTTGGTTTCCTCCACTTTGTTTTTACTGTAACAGTCACAAATATTGATCATTAAAGATTATGAAAGCAGTTTTCAGCTGGATCATAATCTCACATCTTAAATTATGTGCTCTTGAATTTGACAACATTGTGACTTTCTTTCTATCTAGGTTCAGGTGAGCGATTAAGGACCATCATGGTCCTCTTGTTACTTATTTTATGTTTTGTTTTACAATGCTGATATCACCAGATGCCACCAAATCATACCTTAATTTTCAAAATTTTCTTGGGGGAGACCCCCATACCCCCATTATTTAAGAGGTACATAAAAATGACTTTGGTTATGACTGTGTATTTTCCGACGAAAATGGCCTTTATTTACTCTTTATTTTGTCTAATTTTACACTAAAAAGCCTTTATTTTTACACATTTGAGCCTTTATAAAAACCTTTATTTCTATTTTGATCTGCTAGGAGGCCTGCACAATGTTTTCCAAAGCATTTTTAGGGGCGTCCAAAAGCGTCAATGTGTGAGAAAGGGTTAATGCTGTGAGTACAATAAAAAAAGATTTGAAGTGACACAATCATTCAATCATCAAAAGTTTCTTTCATCTTGCATCTTTTTCACATTACTGAAAGCAATGGTATACAATGCAAAATCTAAAGCTTTCAAATTTGACATACCAAATGTACCTGGTTTCTCTAATAGGGACCTTGTTAGTAGTTCATAAAACAAAATTTGGAGATAGGGATCAGACTCGGCAGAGGTCAAAAATGAACATAGGATAGGAAGAACAATCAGTGTTAATCCAGAAAATTACATTCATGCAGACTCGGACTATGATCCATAATTTTCACGATTTTCTGAAGGTCTCGTTTAGCATGACATCTGTAAGGAGATCCCAAATGTTTCTATTACAATTTTAAGTAAGTGTAAAGGCATTTGTAGGCAGCATGTATAGGAATGCTGTATAAAGACTTGGTACTGTAGATCAATAGTAAGAGGGAAGTTTTTGCAGAGTCTCCAGATTTGAGTTTATCCTGCATGGGTACTGAAACCGTCAGAGAGAACTGTCTAGACTGAGCTGGGATACAATCAATATCACAGCTTTACCAACATGTTCCTGGTACACGCGGATATTTTCTCCTCCAACACTAAATTTGACTCGAAAATCGTTATATTGTAGGTCCACATAAAAGCAATCTTGTTTTAGCAATAGTTTGTGGCATCTCATCCATTAAAACTTCGAAAAATATTGATTGAATATTTTAGGACTTGACTGAAATTTTATGCCTTTATCCGTTTTTTACGTCTCACACAAAATTATTGATATTGTTTCCCTATAAATTTGAATAAATGCTTTTACAGGAAAATGGAGAAGTAAAGTCAGCGAAATTCTCTCAAAATTGCTATCCTTTCTGATATTTGAACCGGTAAATGATCCAAATAAAAAAGAATGGCAATGAATTTTGTGCTAAAAATAGATTGGGTTTATGTTTATGTTTTGATAAACCGTTGGTGTTGTCATAAAAATTTAGTAACTACGGCTTGAATCAAGCCGTAGTTGCGAGATTTTGTAACAACACAACCAAACTACCATTGTTTGTCCGAAATTACGTCACTGTTTATTTGATAAAATTGTTCCCTATTGGATATCTTTTGAATTAATAACAGAATTATTATGTAGGTAGCTGTCTCCATCCTGATTTTTACCTTGGCCATGTTATGTCTACAAAATGATGGTTCAGTGAGTAGAAGTGCAAGCATTCTTCCAAAATTGTACATTGTCAAAGGTTTTACTGGACAGGTGGCAATTTTTTGTTCTGTAATGATATTGTGCTAATATGGCAAAGAAGTTGTTGAGAGAAGAAAAGTTTTCAAGACGTTTTCTGGTAGGGACATCAAAACCGTCTTATGCAAAACAGAATAGAATCACAAATCTGTCCTTGGTCAAAGGTCTGAATCCAAATTTTCACTTTAGCCTTTTTGACTTCTGACAACAATGGGACAACTACCATTGATTTTAGTGTCGCCAAATATTGATAAATTGTCTAAGTGCCAGTAAGTGGAAGTGTCATTTGGATGAACAGCTTGTGGCTTGAATTGTACTGGAATGGGAAATGACTGAAGGCAAGCACTACATGATTGCAGATAATGATACTGAAAAAATTGCTGAAAGCTGTTTTTTTTCCATGAATATATTGGAACAATTTATGATTATATTTTATCAACCAAGCTTCAAAAACTCAGTTGGATTAATCAGTCTATCAAATGGTCAGGTGTTCGGCTGTATTGGTTCGAAGCACTGCATCACTGGTCAATAGTTTGACATTTGACAAAATGTCATTTCAATTTAGTTGTCTCTCAGTAATGGATGATTCATTCATGTTTCATAGATGATTAGCCCTTATAGTTGCAATTGTACCAGCCAATGCAACTGAACTGACAAATTGTTGCACATTTGAAGGTTGTGTCGAGTTTTTGTTATTGACTTAAATGGTGTGCAGACTTTGCCAATCTGAAATGAAAGCTGCTGTAATGACAAAATGGGCATTGATGAAGAATGGAATTGGATCATACACGTTATGATAGTTTTACTACATTAATGATTATGATCCCAGTGCTTTAACCCTTTCCCAAACGACAAAATTTTAGGGTGGTCCACTTCAAAAACTGCCACAATTGACAAAATGGATGTTATTAAAGATAGGATTTATATAAAATATGGCACAGAAAATATTGAGACAAAAGGAGAAACTGCTGGTTATCAGCATTTTTTTCTTTTGCTTCAATGTTTTCCTAAGCCTTTTTTATTAGAGACGTCAAAACCAGGTCTTGTTTGGGAAAGGGTTAAAACACATGGGTGTGTCACAAGGCATCATTAATTTTAGCCTGTGATTTTCTGTCTTGACCTTGTCTGATATTTCTCTCTATTAGTAAGACTAGTTAGTCACAGTCTGGTTTAGTCATGTCTCCGTCTATATTGATTGTTACTTTGATTAGACATTGAAAATATGTTGGAAAAGGAGAAGATGCTGATTATCAGCATTTTCTTCTTTTCTCTATGTTTCCCCAAGCTTTCTCTTTCAATTCTCTGGGTTTGTTAGGAAATAATATAGATTGATAGGCCTAGTTAGTCATAGTCTGGGAGTTAGTCATGTTAAAATCTATATTGATTCTTATTTGTGAATGAATAGAATCGGCTCCACTGTATGAATGAGTGGGCAGTCTGTGTTAACCCATTACCAGACGTCAAATTTTGGACTGTTCCAATTTGAAAGATGTTGCAGACGACAATTTCAAGTTGATGAAATTTTAAAACTATTTCCATTTTTGGTTAGAAAACATTGTGGAAAATGGAGAAATTGCTTGTCACAAGCAATTTCTTCATTTTCAACAATGTTTTCCCATGTGTCAATGTGTGGTAATGGGTTGTAAACATGAATAATTATGTGAGAAATTACGTTGATCTTCCACTTAGGTGGCATATCAACAACCAACCTATCTGATTTGGGCCTCATGCGATCAAACTAACTTTTCCAAAAAACATGATCCTATGAGGCATAGAAATATTTTATTATTTTGGAATGTGTTAAGAATAATGTAAAAGTAGTTTGACAGCAAAATGTTGCTCTTGACTTTAATCCAGCCTGTCGCGAATATCGCGATATACATTTTATATACATGTATTTAAATTTCGTTAAATAATAGCAACACCGTCAGGTAGACGGCGCTAAATATTACGTAAAGTATCACGTGCAAGTTGTTAGCGTTTCACTGCAACGGCGTAACGCCGTTGCAATGACGGCGCTCCCAACTTGTATAAATACCCGGCGTCAAAGGAGTAGGATTTAGAGTAAGATTTCGAGTTGGACTAAAAATACGATTTTTGGATTTATGTGTTTTTGGATTATAATGTTAATAAAATGCTAAAACTTTAAACACCTTTATTTCTTACTCCAAAAAGATTAAAATGTTTTCAAAAGCTTTTCTCATTGTGGCGGATAAGAATTTAAAATCAAAACCATACAGTCTTCTTCTCCAATCGTGAAAATATCCGCCACATTGATTGGTCCCGCGAGCCGGATCCGGGTACCTTTCAACGGATCTCTTTGTTCTGGATTATTGGAAGTTTGCTATTTGCTCAACTAAAGGTTAGTGTTTATTGTTATCTCTGATTTAAAGATGTCTAAGATATCATTTATTAAAGGAGCAAGAACACGCTTTCGCAATATTCTTGAGAAAGAGATTCGAAAAGCTAAAGAGTTATTAGCAGATGGCACTGAGGGTGCACTTGATGACAAAATAATCAGTGCTACCACGTGTCTAGAAAAGATAAAAGTTTACTGTGAAAAGGTAGAAAGCCAGGGCGAAAAGTTAGCCTCTGAAATAGATGTCGATGATGACAGTTTACAAATTGATACAATTCTAAATGAGGATTGTGATTTGTGTTCTGTGGCTATGGATGCTTATTTCGGACTTAAGGAATTCAAGGAAGGCCTTATTGTCCTGAAAGAAAAAGAGAACACAATGAAAGTGGTTGAGGAAGATTCAAATACAAAACAAATCCTCAAATTACAACAAAATATGCAGGAGCTATTTGCTTTTCAGATGAAGCAGCATGAGCAAAGTCTAAAGAAACAAGCTGAACAAACGTCAGCTGTTAAATTACCAAAAATGGAAATGGCCTCTTTCAACGGTGACAAAACTCATTGGTTTGAGTTTTGGGAATCCTTTAAGAGTGCTGTCCATGAAAACAAATCTATCTCAAATGTAGATAAGTTTAATTATTTAAAGTCAAAAATTCATGGTGAAGCCAAAGCTGCGATAGCTGGGCTTTCACTTACAAGTGAAAACTATCCGGTGGCCATAGATATTTTGTCTAGCCGATTTGGAAATGTTCAGCAAATCATTGATCTACATTATAATAAGCTGATAAATATGCATGTAGCAACCAATAAAATTGGTAGCCTGCGTGATTTGTTAGATAAAATGGAACGCCATCTCAGAAGTCTTGAAGTTCTAAACCAAAAGATAGATCAAGGTGTGTTTATTTCCATAGTGAGATCAAAGCTTCCGGAAGAGGTTTTGGTTCAATTGGAAGTGCAAAAGGGTGTAGATAAAAAGTGGACAGTTAGTGACCTAAGTGAACAATTACGACAGTATGTTGTAGCAAGGGAAAGAGCGTCAAAGGATGCTAAGGTTAATGAATCGAATAGTGACAGCAATGTGCAAGGTGCTGTAAGAAACAAAGGTGCAGAAAAGAAAGGTAATCAAGCAAATCACGATAGTGGTTCTGCTCAAGCACTTATGAATACCACCGCTAAAGTACAGCAGCAAAAACGAAGTAATGAAAACAACAAGAAGTGTCGTTATTGTGAAGGCCAACATTGGTCTGATCAGTGTAGTCAGTACAAAACAATTAGTGACAGAAAAGAGCGTATTAAGGGAAGTTGCTATAAGTGCTTAAAAGAAGGTCACTTTTTCAAAGAATGTAAGTCGAACAGGGCTTGCATTTACTGTGGTGAAATGAATGTTCACCACAGAAGTCTTTGTCCAAAAAAGTTTCTAGTTAAAACAACAATGTCTCAAGTTGTCTGCGAAAAAGAAGCCGAGGTTGAGAATACAGATGAGGGTGGACTTATGTCAATGAAAGAAATGGTGTTAATGCAAACGGCTCTTACCGAAATAAAAGATCCGAATAAAGTGGACGGTTCAAGAGTAAGACTTTTGTTTGATTCCGGTTCACATAGAAGCTACATAACACAGTCGCTTGCTCGTAAACTTGGCCTCAAAGAGGAAGGTGAACAAGTGATTAATGTGGTCACGTTTGGCAGTAAAGCAACCAAGCAAATTAAGACCACATACACAAACCTCGAAGTGAAGTTAAAAAATGGTTCATTTATAAAACTTACAGTAAATGTTGTACCATTCATATCTGGTGAGCTTCAGAGAAAGCCAATAAAAGACTTAGATTCAGAAAAGGTGAAAAACGTTATTGAGAGTGTTGTGTTGGCCGATGTGATTCCCAAATCAAGTGAAACGTGCCCTATCGAGTTATTGATAGGTAACGATTATTACATAGATTTAATGCTTGATGAGAAAATTAGAATTCAAAAAGGATTGTATCTTTTAGCCTCTAAACTTGGATGGATACTTAGTGGTAGATTAAGTGATTCGTGCGATGACAGTGATGAGCCAAACATGCTAGTGATGACGTATGGTAGCAAGATGTGTGCAACAAGTGACAGAAGTCCAGTTGACTCATGTATTGCATCTGGAGTTGAAATAGAGGACTTCTGGAATCTTGAGTCAATAGGAATTGTTGATAAGAAAACTAAATCCGAAGACCAAGTGGCTCTGGAAAGTTTTCAAAATTCCTTACAATTCCATGACGGTAGATATTACGTCACATGGCCTTGGAAAGATGAAGAACCAGATCTTCCAGTAAACAGAGAGCTTGCGTTAGGCCGTTTAAAGACGTCAGTCAATCGTATGAGGTCCAAAGTGGACATTCTTAAACGGTACGATGACGTCATTCAGGATCAGTTGCAAAAAGGTGTGATTGAAAAGGTTCAAACAAATGAGATTGACGGAATTGTTCATTATATTCCGCACCATGCTGTTATAACGCCACAAAAAACAACGACGAAATTGAAGATCGTATATGACGCGTCAGCAAAAACAAGGAAAGAAAACAATAGTTTAAATGAGTGTCTATACAGAGGTCCAGTGCTTCTTCATGATTTGAGTGGAATGCTAATGCGGTTTAGAACTCATCCAATAGTGCTTGTTGCGGATATAGAAAAGGCATTCCTACAAATAGGTCTACAGAAAGATCAGCGTGATGTAACGAGGTTTCTTTGGTTAAAGGACATTGACACGTGTGTCACCGGTCCTGAAAATATCCAAGAATATAGGTTCACCAGGGTTCCGTTCGGGGTGATATCAAGTCCGTTCTTGTTAGGAGCTACTATTAATTATCATCTTGATACATATGAAAGTGACATTGCCAATAAAATCAAGGGTGATATATATGTTGACAATTTGATAACAGGAACAACTACCGCTCAAGAAGCAACGGAGTTGTACAAAAATGCAAAACGAATGTTCAGTGAAGGGTCCATGAATTTGAGGGAATGGATTTCCAATGTTGATGCAGTGAGTTCTTGTTTTGCCGAAAAGGACAGAGCAGATGTAGAAGTGATGAAAGTTCTAGGTCATAATTGGGACCGGCGCTCTGATACACTTTCTTTTAATGAAGTGGCTAACTTGTCTCAGCCAGTAACAAAGCGCCTAGTTCTGAAGCATTTAGCTTCTATATTTGATCCGTTAGGTCTGATATGTCCAATTATAGTACCTGGCAAAGTGTTCCTTCAAGATCTTTGGCGAGAAAAAATTGATTGGGATGATCACTTAGATTCAGAGAAGAATGATAAATGGAAATTGATCAAGTCAAATATTGACCAATTGCACGAAATAAATGTTCCTAGATGTATCTGTAGTGAGGGTGTAAATGGTGTATATCAGTTAGCATGCTTCTGTGGTGCATCTGAAAAGGCATATTCAGCAGTGATATACTTGCGTGAACATTCAGATAAGGGATTTGAAACCAATTTATTGTTTTCAAAATCTAGATTAGCTCCTGTTAAGCAATTGTCAATTCCAAGATTGGAGTTAATGGCAGTTGTTATAGGACTAAAGTGTCTTGAGTTTGTCTTGTCCAGAAACATTTGCAAATGGAGATTACTCAAACTTACCTCTGGACAGATTCGCAGTGTGTCTTAGCTTGGATCAATTCAGCTAACAAATTACCTGTCTTTGTGAGAAATAGAGTTGATATGATTAAAGAGTTCAAGGACGTTACGCTATCGTATGTTCGAAGCCGTGAAAATCCAGCTGATATATCAGCTAAGGGTATGTCAACCCAAAAGTTAAAAACATGTGAACTATGGTGGAAAGGGCCTAAATGGTTAGCCGAATCTGAGGAAAATTGGCCGAGATTTCTCGATTCTGAGAATCATGCTAAAATGGAAAGTACTGAAGAGTCATCCAGTGAACAAGATGTGAGTAATGAAACAGATCACTCACAAACACTTATTCAATTATCCGATAAATCGGAAGAACTGGTATTTAATACACCTCTCGGAATTGAAATCGAAAGGTTTTCGTCTTTGACAAAACTTCTCCGAGTTACTGCCCTTGCTATCCGTTTTATCCGGAAGCTACGAGGAGTAAAATTTGAAACACAATCGATCAGCAGAAATGATATAAAAGAAGCTGAAAGTATGTGGCTTAGGAAAATCCAATTAAGCCATTTTAAAGAAACGATTGAATCCATAGATGACAAAAGCGGAACCGCTATACGTAAGCAGCTAGGCTTATTCCTAGACCCTGACACCGGTCTTTTACGGTGTAAGGGTCGAATGGAGTTTGCCGAACTCTGTGAAGGTGCAAGACGCCCAATTTTATTACCAAAGAAAGACAAATTTACAAATCTCGTGATACAGAAGGTACACCAAGAGTTGCTCCACAGCGGAGTCGCTCAAACGTTATCGGCAATACGATTACGTTGTTGGATACCGCAAGGACGAGCTACCGTTAAGTCGGTCTTAAAGGGATGTACCGTTTGTCGCCGTTATGAAGGTGGCCCATATAAGATGCCTCCAATGTGCCCGTTGCCTAGCTCTCGCGTAACTGAGGCTAGTGCTTTTACAAGAGTTGGTTTGGATTACCTCGGTCCTTTATACGTTAAATCGTCTCAGGAAAGTAAAAAAGTCTGGGTTTGTTTATTTACGTGTCTTGTTACGCGTGCAGTGCATTTAGAACTTGTTACAGACATGTCTACAGCAGAGTTCCTTTTGTGCTTCCGTAGATTTTTGTCACAAAGAGGAACACCATGTGAAGTGATAAGTGACAATGCATTACAATTTCACTCAGCTGATACTGTTCTGAGGCACCTTTGGAAAAAGATTGCCGATGATAAAGACGTACTTACGTACGTATCGAATTCCGGCATAAACTGGACATTTAACGTTGAACTCGCTCCTTGGATGGGAGGGTTCTACGAAAGACTAGTTGGTCTAGTGAAAAGATCATTAAAGAAAACAGTGGGTAGAAAACTACTAACTGTTATCCAACTTCAAACTCTTTTAAAAGAAATAGAGTCGGTATTGAATTCTCGACCGCTTGTTTATGTCACTGACGATATAAACTCGAGTATTCCCCTCACACCGGCACATTTTTTGACGGTCAATCCTAAAATAGGCATTCCGGAGCTTGAGACTTCAGACGATCCTGATTTTCTGCCACAACAAAACCACAGAGAAAAGCTAATTCAGATGTGGAAAAAGGGGCAGAAATTGTTGGATTCATTCTGGAGGATATGGCGGAATGAATATTTGACAAGTCTTAGAGAGCGTACACAGAGCAAATTGAAGTGTGGAAGAGTTAGTTCTGAGTATCAGCCAAATGTAAATGATGTTGTCATTATCAAGGATGACACTTCAAGGGGAAGTTGGAGATTTGGGAAAATTGTCAAACTGATGAAAAGCAGAGATGGATTGATTCGATCTGCAAAGGTTGAATTATCCTCTAAAAGGACATTACAAAGACCATTGAATCTCCTTTACCCGCTTGAAGCATCATCAAATGGTGAAGTGAACAAACAGGAAAACAGTGAAAAGATCACTGAAAATGGAAATCAAGGTGAAAAAAGTTTGATTCCAAAAAGAGCTGCAGCTACAAAAGCATTACAAAAGATAAAGGCTATGAAAGAGTAATGATAGGTGTTAATGCCGACTTTTAACTTTCAACGGTAATTATTGTAGAGTTGAAATAATTATTTTACTGTATATATCAGTTTTAATAAGAGAAACGTATGGCACAGTTTTCTCGTGCCGCGTAAACTCGTGCATCGTACCCTTTTTACATATGTTTCATGCAACGGCTCATGTGTTATTGCTAGCCGACGGTGTACATAAATTTAAGTAGTTCAACGGCTACCGGTGTCGATCACGTGCTATAATCCCGTGCATTGTACAAGTTTTAAAACAACATTCGAATATACATTCACTGCTCGTGTCAATTTAACTATTCGGTGTCTGCTAGTGTAACAGTAAAGATGTTTATTTGCGACCACTGTAACCGAGAATATCGTTCCAAACGAAGTCTGAAAAGACACATAAAGGAAAGACATACAAATAAAAAGGTGTTCATGTGTCCAGAGCAGGACTGTAAAGTAACATTTATAAGACGGAGTTACGTGATAACGCATTTGTGCAGAGTACACAAGTTTGACAGACAGTCTGCCAAGAGAGTGGCTGAAAGAGTTCAGGTCAGAACGGAGACGTCTGGTCCCACATACGTCATTCCGGACCTAGAAGACATCAGTGAAGATGAGACGTGCTTCCAAAATGTTCCAGACGACAAAGAAGACGTCAGTTTGTTTGACGCTTTTGATATTCTATCGCCGATAAACATGGATAACAACAACAACAACAACAACAGTGACGATTTTCTGGATCTACTAATTGATAGCGATATTGACAATATAAGTCTCGGCGGAAATCTACCGAATAACGTTGGTGACGTCATGAATAACGAACCATCTCCAGAGGGCTAAAACGATGACACGAACTACGATACCAATCCAACGACAGAACAAAACAAAACAGACGGTGATGACAATGGATCAGATGAACAGTACGTGGTGACGGCAATAAATTTAACGTTGATAAAAACGGACAAAATGAAAGACGGTGTGATAGAATCGACAAAACGCAGTGCTTCTATTGGATTTACGCAAAATATCAATGAACAAGACATTAAAGACAATCTTCCTGGTATATTCAGCTATATTCAAAAGGAGTTTACCGAGTACGCCAACTATTATAACGACACGGAATAAACATTCGTCGGTGGGAGTGTCGCGAATATCGCGATATACATTTTATATACATGTATTTAAATTTCGTTAAATAATAGCAACACCGTCAGGTAGACGGCGCTAAATATTACGTAAAGTATCACGTGCAAGTTGTTAGCGTTTCACTGCAACGGCGTAACGCCGTTGCAATGACGGCGCTCCCAACTTGTATAAATACCCGGCGTCAAAGGAGTAGGATTTAGAGTAAGATTTCGAGTTGGACTAAAAATACGATTTTTGGATTTATGTGTTTTTGGATTATAATGTTAATAAAATGCTAAAACTTTAAACACCTTTATTTCTTACTCCAAAAAGATTAAAATGTTTTCAAAAGCTTTTCTCATTGTGGCGGATAAGAATTTAAAATCAAAACCATACAGTCTTCTTCTCCAATCGTGAAAATATCCGCCACACAGCCTAGCCCAGATAGCTCAGTCAGTAATGTCTGATTCTATCAATCCAGGGGTCACAGGTTCGAATCCCGGCTCAGCCAGTATCCATTCTGACATTTGACAAAATTCATTTGTCTCTCACCATTGGGTGTGAATCATCTTTGTGAGGGAACTGCTGGAGGCTTGGTTTGGATGTTGTGGTGGTACTGGTGATCGAGAGAAATAATAGGAACCCACAGATAGGTGCACCAACAGCCACGATATGACCATAGCAGTTGTATTGACGGCGAGATTTGACCCGGCAGAGCAGACCAAGCAGAAAGGTCAACAGACTTATCGTCCAGGGGTGATAGGTGTGCCAGAACCCCTCGTGATTTGCCGAACACTTTGCATGCTTCGCTATTTACAGCTAACAATCATATTATTCAACGACTTAACAGTATTTGCACGTGCATACATTCGTCGCGTCATCTTAAAATGGTAATTGGTTAACTGAATATGCAAAAATGCCGATCCTGGTCAACCTGTGCCATCTGTAGGGTATGACCAAGATGTAAACTGTAAATATTTTCATTTTTTGGAGATAACGCCTATTTTAATGATTAGCTTTACTGAAAAATTCGATCCAAACAGACCACGGTAGCTTAACACTTTTATTTGACTAGATAAGATAAAATCTTATTTTCATATGGCGGCACAATGTTGTATAACGGATACAGTGCACGCTTTTACCTAAATTTACTACGGACCATTCCCATCTAAACTGGACAATAAACTTTTCCACTTTTGTGAACAGTTAAGGTCACTCTGCCGGGTCAATTATTTTCCTCTATAAATGGCGCAAAACCCCAATGAAACAAATCTTTTTGATCCTTGATCCTTTGAATTTTCAAATCAATTTACAAAATTATGTACATTTATAACATATAAAAATCAGAGTCATCAAAGCATAAAATTGCTAATGATATGAGTTTAAAAAAAAGCTTGGTAGAAAAAATGCTGATTATTAAAAAAAACTTATTGTAAGATTTTTAAGCCCATGGGCTCTGTCAAAATTATTAATTAAAGGAAAAAACTTTTATCTAATTAGTTTGAAGTAGAGAGTTAATTTAACATATTCCTAAATAATGGTTTTGGCATACCATATCGCTAGAGCACTATAGAAAGTATTGAGAGGAAAGAAGAAAATGTTGATCACCAGCATTTTACATTAACTGCAAATGTTTTCATGCTATACTAAAATAAATTAAGTAACATTTTATTGTGTGGTCTGTAACATCGAATTAACAGGACCAGTGTAGAATTTTTTCATGTGGAAAAGGGTTAATATAATGAGATTCGCTTTCAAATATTTTGTACTGCATAAGTCCCTTGTTGAGTTTCAATAAGTGCAGAGTTCAACTCAACAATGGTAGTGTTCATTTAGGTTATTAAAGTGCAGTTTTTACTTCCTTTAAAACCCTTTCCCGAACAAGACCTTCTATTGGTGTTGTGTCTCTTACAGTAAAGGCTTTTGAAAACATTTAGACAAAAAAAGAAATGCTGGTGACCAATTTGGCGAAGTTTGCTGAAGTTGATAACATTTCGCTTTCTGGTCGGTTGGGATGATATTTTGGGAAAAGTATCAAAGAGTTTTCTAATATGTCATTCAGCTGATGAAAGAGCTGAATAAGGCTTGGTACATGCAACAAATCTTTTAGAAATTGATGCAGAAATATGACAGTTATTGCAAAATATCTTACCAGAATCGAGACTATTTTGTCCGTAGTTGTTATCCATCCTATGATGCGAAATCTGCATCGTGATTGAGCAATTTAGGTTTGTGTGTCCTTAAATCAAAGGTAATTAGATACCTTTTTTGCACTCACCCTACAAGTAGACATAAGAACAGCCTAACTTTTGTTCATTCATAAGTTAGTATCATCATCATGATATCTTCATGTGTCAAAATAATGAAAATATGTAGGTCACTGGGGCAGTAGTACAGACAGTTGGATCCTTTTCAGTGCATGGGCATTTGTAGCTCGACTTTTCGAAGAAAATGAGAGCTTATACTGTCACCTGGGCGTCAGTGTTGGTGTTGCAACAAAGGTTAAAGTTTTTTCAAACATCCATAACTTCCATACTATCAGAGGGATTCAACCCAAACTTGGAATACTTATTCACCATCACACCCTCTACCTTACTACCAGGGCCCATGACCCCGGCTCCACTATATTTGGAGTTATGCCCCCTTTATACTAAGCAACTGAGAAAGTCGAGCGCGCTGTCTTCGGACAGCTCTTGTTCTTCCTTTGCTGTCAATCGATTTCCTTTCCCAAACAGGTTAATTGTTAACCAGTCCAATCAAATTGGGGAAGCGGTTAAGTAGCATGAAGGAGCGTTCCCATTGCTGACCAAATCAACTCAATCAAGCGATTGAATACTGATCGAGCTTGGTCGGCAAGCATGATCGGAACGATCTATCGTGGTCGGCAAAAATGATTGGGAATTAATCAACAAGAAATAAAGAAGAAGTTGTGTAAATACATTTGATTGAGTTTAATCGGGTTTGATCTCAGAATTTAGGCTATCAAGTTGATTTGGTCGGCAATGGGAACGCGGCTTGAGCAATGGATCATTAATTGCATAGGAAATAACATGAACAGTAGGTACATAATGCATTCACTGGTAGCCAGAGTTTAACCTTTCACAAGATCTTGTTTTGACGTCCCTGATAAGAACATCTTCAGAAAACATTGAAAAGAAGAAAATGTTGACAATGTGAATTTTCTTCTTTAGCCCTAATATTTTCTTTGCTACATATTACACAGATCTTTTAATTTTCAACACCCTCCGTTTTGTTGTCTGAAGCAGTCTTAAATTATGTCTTTTTGAAAACGGTTTGAGTAAGAAATGATTGAGCAGTGGAAGAAACCAAATCTTAAGTTTTCTTTCTTTGTAACATCAAAATCATGATTGCATTGGAAAGTGTTATGGTTGAACAGATTTATTTTCATGAACTGGTTTATAACTTTTTTGCCATTTTCTGCATAGTTCTCTTGTTCACTTTATGTTCTAACCGGCTTAAACTACACCTGTCCTAGATGGAGGAATTCTTGCTGCCTTAGCTTACTTTGTCAAGTATGCTTATGAACCCTTTCTTAACCCATTACCAGATGGCAAAAATTGGACTATTCTAATTTGAGAGGTGTTGCAGATGACAATTTCAAGTGGACAAAATTTTGAAAATCTTTCAATATAAGGTTAGAAAACATTGTGGAAACTGAAGAAATTGCTTGTCACAAGTAATTTCTTCATTTTCCACAATGTTGTCCCACGCATTTTTAGCTCGACTTTTCGAAGAAAATGAGAGCTTATACTGTCACCCGGGCATCGGCGTTGGCGTCGGCGTTGGCGTTGGCGTCGGCGTTGGCGTTGCAACCAAGGTTAAAGTTTTTTTAAACATCAATAACTTCCATACTATCAAAGGGATTCAACCCAAACTTGGAATACTTATTCACCATCACACCCTCTACCTTACTATCAGGGCCCATGACCCTGGGACCACTCTATGTGGAGTTATGCCCCCTTTATACTAAGCAACTTAGAAAGTCGAGCGCGCTGTCTTCGGACAGCTCTTGTTCTTCATGGGCGTCAAAAGGCGTCAATATGTCTGGTAATGGGTTATAATAATAATAATAATAAAGACTTTATTTAAAGAGGCGACACAGTTGGGATAAACCCAGTCTTCCCTGTGAGCCTCTAATAATAATAATAATAATAATAATAATAATAATAATAGGTTAAGTAGACAAGTCTTGGTTTGGCTTATAGAAAAAGCTTTTAGAGAAGGTCCGGTCTGCATTTTACGGGATGCTGTGATTGCATAGTTGGTTACAGCATGTTACACTAAATTCTGGGGTCCCATGTTTGGTTTTTGGCCGCTGCTAATATCCTTTTCGACATTTGTCTCATGCCAAATGATGGATAATCATAACCCATAGTGAGTGAGCAGCTGTAGGCTCACAAAGGCTGTTGTGGATACTAAGTTCTGATGAGACAATTAGTAGGAATCTTTAATGAGTATTTAAACCCTTTCCCAAACAAAACCTAGTCTTGACGTCCTTAATAGATGAAACTTGGGAAAACATTGAAGCAAAAGAAGAAAGTGCTGATGACCACTGACCAGCACTTTCTCCTTTTGCCTCAATATTTTCTAAGCTCTATTGTACCCAAATCAAACCTTGATTAACATCCATTTTGTTGTCTGCAGCAGCTTTTGAATTGGACCACCCTAAAATTCTGTTTTTTGGGAAAGGGTTAAATTACTATAGATCCAGATCACATTGTATCCAGTAATTTGTTCGATTATCATCCTTGCAAAGTTGCTAAAGCTATAAACCCATAACCAAACTGTTTAACTTAAAAGCTGCTGGAGCGACTAAGTTAATGATGATTTAAGATAAATATGTATAGAAAATAGCCCAGAAAATATTGAGGCAAAAGGAGAAAATGCTGTTTATCAGCATTTATTCTTTTGTCTCAATGTTTTCCCAAGCCTTTTCACATAGGGACGTCAAAAGCAGGTTTTGTTTGGGAAAGGGTTAACCAAACACTAGACGACAATTTTGGAATGTTACCAATGGAAAGAGTCATTGCAGACAACAATTTCAAGATGTTGAAATTATTAAATCTTTTCTTTTTTTCGGTAAGAAACTTTTGTGGTAGATGAAGAAAATTGTTTTTCAGAAGCAATTTCTTGCTTTTCAACAATGTTTTTTCAAGCCTTTTCTTGTGATGGAGCTAAAAGATGTCACTGTGGATGTAAAAGGTTAAACCATTCCCTTTTATACATGCTTTTCTACAACCAATTAGATAAAGGCTTATCACAAGCAATATCTGCATTTCCCACAATGTTTTCTACCCCAAAATTTAATAAAAGAATTACATTGAAAATGTTGTCTGCAACATCATACAATTTGGACAAGCTTAACCCTTTCACTGCCAAATATTGACCTTAGAAGGGGTCTCTCACCGCCAAATTAATTCGAAGAAATTTCCAAGAATCGATACCCTGTACACAAAATCATGCATAACTTTTTACTCATTTGATGGATTCCTTTCAAATTTTCAGGACATACAGACAAATTAAGCACTTATGTGTGACCAAAATTTAAAGGTTATTTATGAAATGACAATATTTTTTTCTTTTTTATGTTGTGGGTACTCATATATTTCGCTCCCATAAATTTGTCGACTGGAGTCGCCTATGGCAGGGAAAGGTAAAGCGACAAAAGTCGCCTATGGCAGTGAAAGAGTTAAAATGGGTTTGTAAAAGGGATTAAGAATTATGTGAATATTGTAAGCTTATGAAATACTCACATTTTTACAAACTCGAGATGACTACATTATATCATCACTTTTCAACAAAAACCTTGTATCTGCAGCTTGTTTAAAGCTGCTGTTACAAGATTTTTGCTGAAAAGCAGAGATATGAACAGATGAACTGTTTCATAAGATTTGATTGTGTAATATACCAAAACCACAAGGCATAGGGAAAAAAATAAAATTCATGTTAGAACCTTTGATTTAGTTCAAATATTACCAGCAATTTGTTTGCAGAAAGTGGCAAAAAGTGTAAACATATCAATACATAATAAAATAAGTTCTGGGCCATTATTTTGTTGTGCATGAAAAGCCATACAAATGCAATAAAAAGGCTGGAGAATTGTTATACCCCCCACCTACGAAGTAGAGGGGGGTATATTGGTTTCACCATGTCTGTCTGTCCGTCCGTCCGTCCGTCCGTCCGTCCGTCCATCCGTCCGTCCGTCCGTCCGTAGACTTTTTCGTTTCCGTGCTCTAAGTCATGAACCGGTTGACCTAGGATCATGAAACTTTACACAGTTGTTGCCCATGACCCAAGGAGGTGCCCTATTGTTTTTGGGTCACAAAGGTCAAAGGTCAAGGTCACAATCGGACTTTGTTTAAAATCCGTTTCTGTGCTCTAAGTCATGAACCGGTTGTCCTAGGATCATGAAACTTTACACAGTTGTTGCCCATGACCCAAGGAGGTGCCCTATTGTTTTTGGGTCACGAAGGTCAAAGGTCAAGGTCACAATCGGACTTTGTTTAAAATCCGTTTCCGTGCTCTAAGTCATGAACCGGTTGACCTAGGATCATGAAACTTTACACAGTTGTTGCCCATGACTCAAGGAGGTGCCCTATTGTTTTTGGGTCACGAAGGTCAAAGGTCAAGGTCACAATCGGACTTTGTTTAAAATCCGTTTCCGTGCTCTAAGTCATGAACCGGTTCACCTAGGATCATGAAACTTTACACAGTTGTTGCCCATGACCCAAGGAGTTGCCGTATCGTTTTTGGGTCACGAAGGTCAAAGGTCAAGGTCACAATAGGACTTTGTTTAAAATCCGTTTCCGTGCTCTAAGTCATGAACCAGTTCACCTAGGATCATGAAACTTTACACAGTTGTTGCCCATGATCCAAGGAGGTGCCCTATTGTTTTGTCCGTCCGTCCGTCCGTCCGTCCGTCCATCCGTCCGTCCGTCCGTCCGTCCGTAGACTTTTTCGTTTCCGTGCTCTAAGTCATGAACCGGTTGACCTAGGATCATGAAACTTTACACAGTTGTTGCCCATGACCCAAGGAGGTGCCCTATTGTTTTTGGGTCACAAAGGTCAAAGGTCAAGGTCACAATCGGACTTTGTTTAAAATCCGTTTCTGTGCTCTAAGTCATGAACCGGTTGTCCTAGGATCATGAAACTTTACACAGTTGTTGCCCATGACCCAAGGAGGTGCCCTATTGTTTTTGGGTCACGAAGGTCAAAGGTCAAGGTCACAATCGGACTTTGTTTAAAATCCGTTTCCGTGCTCTAAGTCATGAACCGGTTGACCTAGGATCATGAAACTTTACACAGTTGTTGCCCATGACTCAAGGAGGTGCCCTATTGTTTTTGGGTCACGAAGGTCAAAGGTCAAGGTCACAATCGGACTTTGTTTAAAATCCGTTTCCGTGCTCTAAGTCATGAACCGGTTCACCTAGGATCATGAAACTTTACACAGTTGTTGCCCATGACCCAAGGAGTTGCCGTATCGTTTTTGGGTCACGAAGGTCAAAGGTCAAGGTCACAATAGGACTTTGTTTAAAATCCGTTTCCGTGCTCTAAGTCATGAACCAGTTCACCTAGGATCATGAAACTTTACACAGTTGTTGCCCATGATCCAAGGAGGTGCCCTATTGTTTTTGGGTCACGAAGGTCAAAGGTCAAGGTCACAATCGGACTTTGTTTAAAATCCGTTTCCGTGCTCTAAGTCATGAACCGGTTCACCTAGGATCATGAAACTTTACACAGTTGTTGCCCATGACCCAAGGAGGTGCCCTATTGTTTTTGGGTCACGAAGGTCAAAGGTCAAGGTCAGAATTGAACTTTGTTTAAAATCTGTTTCCATGCTCCAACTAAAGAACCTTTTGACCCATAGCACTTTTTTCAGTGACAAGGCGCTAGTGGGGGGTATTTGTCCGCTTTGCGACAGTTCTAGTTGAGACTGTTTTGATCAACAAGTAGTTAACATGTGGTTGAGTGTCTGGCCCCGGTTTCTCGAAAAAACTTAAGTATCTTCTCATGCTCAAATCTGAGCATCGTGCTCAAATCGCACGAAATCCACGTGAACTTCAATTGAATACCAATCAACGTTGATTGGTATTGAATAGAAGTTGAGCATGAACTCATGAGAATATACTTAAGTTTTTTCGAGAAACCGGGGCCTGGTCTAATGCTTATGAGTGAAGCATAATATGGAAAAAACTGTAACAGGATTTTTTATCTTCCTCTTTCTAAACAAATTAATTTTAGACTGTCCCATTTAAAAGGAGATGCACAAAACAAAAGTAGTATGAAATTTAGGTATCTATAGTTATGTCATAGAATAGAAAGCACTATAAGAAGAGAAGAAAATGCTGGTTGTCTAGAGACATCAAAACCAGGGTAAAATGTTTTGGAAAGGATGTGGAATAAGAAACATACACTCGGCCAAGGCGAGGGACGTTTTTCGCTACAACAAGGTATAGATATTTTGCGATTAAATGTGAGTTTAAAGATTTTAACTCTAATTGCAATGAATTTGGTCTAAAAATAAACCGGGTTCCGTTATGTATTGACAAACCGTTGGTGTTGTTATAAAATCGTGTAACTACGGCTTTAACCAGTGTTTCCACTCGGGTTTTTATTTAGGGGTTTTGCACGCATTGTCATTGAAAATGGGGGTATGGGACAGAAAATAGGGGTAAATTTGGAAATATCGTTTTTCGGGAATCGCATATGAGTAACACAGATTTACTCTAGTTTCCTTGATTAGTTTCACTTTCGGGATTGTTTGATATAGATCTACGATCTATGAATAACTGGCACCTGAAGATGCTGATTTAAATTTTTGTTCGTGAAATCACGTACGGGACCGTAATTTTGTACGTGATTTCTTTCAAATATGCGTGTTTCACGCACAATTTGGCGTGAATGGAAACTCTGTTTATCTAAGCTGTAGTTACGAGATTTTATAACAACACCGACCCAATACATTGTTCGTGAAAAAATGGCCCTCACTTTGGCCGAGTTCACCACCAGTGCGTATGCAGTGACCTTGCTTCCCCAATGTTTACTTGATCTTTCTTGATCTTCAATTGATTTATCTTCATTGAACCCTAGTCAGCCTTTCCCGAACATGATACTTTTGACATCTCAAACAAAGTTTTCAAAAACTGGAGGCAAATGAAGAACATTATGATACCAGAATTTACTCTTTTCTAATATTTTCTTTGCTATATTGTGCTCTAATTGATAATATCCTCATTGTCACTTTCATATTGAAGTAGTCTAAATTTTTGCCTTTGGGAAAGGGATAATGTTGTTTCTCTCAGATTTTCTTTCAAATTAGTCACCCCTATATCTGAAAGGATAACCATATCATTGACATCCTGATATAGTGTAAAGGCTTTTTCTCTTTTAACTTTTATGAATGGCATTTCAAAATATGAATCTGTTTTAAAAACTTGAGAGATGAAGATTTCGAAAACTTGCATTGAAAGAAAGGATCTTTTATTATCCATCTTTATCTCCTGTTCCATTAACATTTTCTTTTCTTTTAACCCTTTCCCAATTAAGACCTGGATTTGACGTCCCTAGAATAGAAAAGGCTTGGGAAAACATTGAAACAAAAGAAACAGCCAACAGTTTCTCCTTTTGTCTCAATATTTTCTGTGCAATATTTTACACGAATCCTGTCTTTAATAACATCCATTTCATCATTTGTGACAGTTTTTGAAGTGGATCACCCAAAAATTTTGTTGTTTTGGAAAGGGTTCAATGAAAACTGAATGCTAAGTAAAAGCATTCTTGGTATCAGCAACACCTTTCATTGGCTTTCAATTTTCGATCTATCTGAAATTCAGCCATTCAACTAAGAAATTAAGTTCTATATCTCTCAGATGAGTACAAGTGCCCTTGGAATTATAAATTAATTATTTTGTTACAACAAACCAAGTGAAAATTTCTTGACTTTGTGATGTGTTCTGCTATCCTGGTCTGGCTGATAGCTGGTTTATACCCTAGCTTTATTGTCTGTAACCAGACAGATGTATAAAAATACAGATTTCTATTTTGGCATGCAAGTCAATGAGGAACAAATTGTCGTTGTAAATGCAAAACCTCGTATCTTGTTTTTGGAAAATTTTAAGGGGGTGGATAAAAGTGTAATAACTTTTCCCAAACTGAAAGGATTTACTTGAAATTCGGACATATTGTTCTCGAATGATGTGTCAATAATACTGATTAGTAAAAATACCTCAAAACCTGCAAAAATTGTCCTAACTGGGCATACAATATCTGACTTTGAAAATCGCACCAATCGACATATGAGGTTTTGCATTTACACCGACGATATCGCTGCTTTTCAACATAAACCTCATGACAGTTACTGCTGCAGTTACAAGTTTTGTGTTGAAAAGAAACAATGTGAAATCTTTGTCCCTCACAATTTGTCACTGTGCATTGCTTTGATGTAATAGAACAGGGATCTGGATAAAGGGCTGTTATAGGCTTCCAGATCAGTCTGCAAGGCGGCAGCCATAGTGCTCAGCAGTTTGTAGCGCATCTGCCTCTCACGCGAGAGGTCCCAGGTTCTACTCTTGGTTGCAGCAAATATCCCTTCTCAATTATGACAAAAATGTCACCCACCAAAGGTTTGATATCGTCAACCTATGTGGGCGAGCAGCTAGAGGCTGGGTAAGGGTATATTGGTAGTACTGGTAGAAAAATATCAGGAATCTATGGTTTGGTGCTCCAGCCGCCGCGATATGACCATAGCAGTTGAAAACGGCGTAAAACCCCAATAAACTAAACTAAACCAGATCAATCTGCACCTTTATTCAGTCTGATCTGGATACATACATGGTGCCTTCTTGAAGTTATTAAAGGTTTTGAAAGAGCTTAGACATTGGTCAGGCTGTGGGTATACACTGCTGATCTGGATCCTTGTTTGCCTCTAATGCAATAACAGCCCTTTTTCCAGATCCTGACTGAATTAAGTGTTTCTGCTTCTTTTCAATACTTCTTAAATACATAGGCCTTGATAACACTTGATTAACAAGAAAACACTGTGGAAAGAAAGATAACGTCGTTGTTAATGCAAAACCTCGTATCTCGTTTTTGGAAAATTTCAAAGGGGAGAGAACAAAGTGCAATAACTTTCCCAAACTAAAATGTTTTACTTGAAATTTGGACATGTTGTTCACAAGTGATGTGTCATCAATACAGATCAGTGAAATATATCAAAACCTGCAAGAACTGTCTGTAACTGGGCAAGCAAGTTTGTACTTTGAAAATCGCAAGGAACGACATTACGAGATTTTTGGTTGTCAATTTTCACCTATCAATAATAGTGTGTTGTTCAGTAATTTGTTGAATGAAAAAAGTATGGCGAAAATACAACAATACGGAAGCATTTTTGTGGTAGATTAAATATGATAACAAAAGATTTCTTGTTTTATTTCGTAGGTCTTGTGAAGATAGCAGAGACCCTCGATTTGTCACTTCTAGCTCCGAGAAAAAAGATCACAGTATTACTGATAGGCAACCACTCCGCTGGCAAAAGTTCATTCATAAACTGGTAAGTCTAACCCTTTCCCAAACATGGTCAGGTTTTGACATCCCTATATGAAATGTTTATAGAAAACATTGAGAGAAAAGGAGAAATTGCTGATGATCAGCAATTTCTTCTCTTCGCTCATTATTTTCCATTCCACTACATAAACATTTTCTGCTTATGAATTCAATTATTTTGTTGTCTGCAACTTCTTTCAAATTGATGCAACACAAAATTAATGTTGGCTGTTTGGGAAGGCTTAAGATCATTTAACCCTTTCCTAAACAGCACTTTGTTTTTGACATCCAAAGGATGTTAGATTAGTAATCCTTGAGTGAAAAGATGAAAATGCTGGTCATTAGCATTTTCTTCTTTTTTCTATAGGATTTCTATACTTTAAATTGTACACCTTTTTTCAATGACGCCTGTTTGAATTTGAAGTTGTTTTAATAGAAAATAATCATACTGGTGCTAAAAGAATTCTTGAACACTTAATTAGGTGCACCATCGTCTGAAATATGAATTAGAAAAAAATGTCATACTGAGCAGTAAGCCCCAGTACAAAAATATATGATCCATATTGTAGGTCACATTACAAAATGTCGTAACTACTACTTAATGAAGCATTAGATACATCATTTACAAATGTGGCCAACAATATAGATTTTACTGTATTATATTTGTGATATAAGTGGCTGGTGTAATATTTAGTACATTCTTTACTTGTATAACCTTTCATCTTTTTACTTCACATTTAACCCTTTCCTAATGATAAGATCCATGATAAAATGTAAGATTAGTTATTATCCATTTGATTGTTCATTTTATGTAAGATTAGTTAGTATCCATTTGATAGTTCATTTTCGCTTCTTCATTGATTATGCTTTGTTGATGTTCTAACGATAAAACATTTTTACAGGGGTGTGTGACTGTTAACTCTTTCCCAAACAAGACATGGTTTTGATGTCTCTAATAGAAAAAAAAGGTTTGTGGAAAACATTGAGACAAAAGAAGAAAATGCTGATAATCAGCATTTTCTCCTTTTGTCTCAATATTTTCTGTACCATATTGTACACATATCTTCTATTGTATCGAAATTCATTTTGTTGTCTTCAGTAGCTTGCAAATTCGACAAATCCAAAATATTTCTATTTTGGAAGGGGCTAATCCTTTTCCAATGATATACAGAGTGTCCCAAAAAAACGGAACCCTATTTCAAAGTCAAATATTTTAAAGCGCAAGCAAAAACTCTAATTCTTGAATTTGCAGTACTTAAGATACATTACTCTTGCTTATGTGTTATAAATTTCACTTCAAAATATGTATTGGTTCAAAAGTTATATGCGATTTGATAAAGACACTAAAACCCCGTTTTGACACGAAATCGATTTTTGCGTCTTGTTTGTTCGTAAAAGCGCGCTGACGGTCATCTGTTGAATTCTAACCGTTGTACACGCACGTACATTTTTTCTCAAAACTTTATATATAATTATTATAGTGGTCCCACGATATTCTGATGCTCGCCAGACAATAAAAGACCATACTCATTTACTAAGAATAGGTTATACTGGTCAAAACGAGATCATATCGATGAAGTGATGGACATTTTTCAACCAAATTTTAACTGCTAATAGAAAACTGTCGTTTCTATTGCATATCTAAATTTGATGGAGACATATTACTTATGAGCAATTCATTTTCAAAAAATGGGTTCCGTTTTTATTGGGACACCCTGTATACCTATGATAAGATTAGTTAGTATATCCATTTGATAGTTCATTATAGCTTCTAACTTGATGATGTCTGGTTGATGTTCTATCTATGAAACATTTCTACAGCGGTGTGACTGTTAAATGATACATCATCTATTAATATTTTAGCTGACATAAGCATTTTATAGAGGTTTAGGTCAGGTAACACTTTACTTTGTAAAATTTACTGGCAACGTTAATCATAGCGAACAAATTATTTGAGCTTTAGGAACATCCATTTTGTCTCTTCTGTTGGAGAATGGACCATGCCACACTTCTGCTCACTATGGTGCATGTGCAAGTACATTAACTGAATGTCTGAAAGAAATTACATGTAGCATTTTGTGTCTTTAAGGTAGATTACCCGTAATGTGGCCAATTTGAGATTCACAAAACATCAGATTTTTTCAAGCGGGGTCATAATGTATCCTATGTATCCGAACTTTTTCTGGCGAGGTCGTAAACATTTGGTGGTGGAAAGTTCCACTGCCGAATGTTTTCGACTTCGCCTGAATAATTCCGACGCTAAGCGAATCTCATTAGGGGTGGACTGCCTTTATGCACATGCCTATTCATATGAATGAAGTTTTGTACAGGTTTGGTAATCATGTTCATGGTCATTCTCCAAGGTCAAATTTCTAAGGTCAAATTTTGTCAGTACTCTATCCTTTCTTGCTCTCAACACATTTCTTGATTCATTTGAAAATAATTTGATAAAATTGCTGTCTGATAAGAGAAGTGACATTTTGAAATGCTTTCCGGAATATATATATAAAATCATATCTAACAAAATCTGTTTTGTTCTAGTTTATAGCTCTAAAATTTGAAATGTCTTGATTTCATCAAATGGAAAAGGGTTAATGGCATTGGTCACATGTTTAGCATGAAGGGCAAGGATTATACCTTTCCCACACAACAAAATGTTAGACAGATGCTGATAAAGAAAGCATAAAATAGATCTATTCAACAGGAATTTTGAGACAATTAAGGAGAAAATGTTGGTGACCAGCATTTTCTTCTTTTGACTCAATGTTTTCCCAAGCTTTTTCTACTAGGTGCATCAAAAAGCTTCAATGTTTGGAAAGGGTTCTTACTTGTGTAAAAAGGGTAAAATAATAATATAGTCTAGGTTTTCACATTGGGAATACTTTTGATGTGTAGGTTTACTTATATGGATTTTGTGCTGTGATGTTTGCTATTCAATATTGTATGTAGTTTTTGTGTAGAAGAAAAATGTTTTATTAAAATTCTGACCCTGGTTTCTCAAAAAAAACTTAAGTACATACTCAACTTCAATGGAATAATCTCCAACGTTGAAAGGTATTCGATTGAAGTCCACGTGGATTTCTTGTGATTTGAGTATGGTGCTCAGATTTAAGTATGAGAACATACTTAAGTTTTTTTGAGAAACTGGGGCCTGCATGGTCATGTACGATTCCATGTCCATATCACATTCACATCAGTTCAAAATTATAGTGATTGGGCCCCCTGTTTTAGACCTGGCCCTGGTTTCTCGAAAAAACTTAAGTATATTCTCATGAGTTCATGCTCAACTTCTATTCAATACCAATCAACCTTGATTGGTATTCAATTGAAGTTCACGTGAATTTCGTGCGATTTGAGCACAATGCTCAGATTTGAGCATGAGAACATACTTAAGTTTTTTCGAGAAACCGGGGCCTGCTCTGGCTGTGATGTGGACATCGAATGATGTATATTACCCAAGGTCTTATGCCACTCACAGCCAGAGAAATTTTTAGACTAGTCCAATATTAACCCTTTCCCAAACAACAAAATTTTAGAGTGATCCACTTCAAAAACTGCCTCAAATGACAAAATGGAAGTTATTAAAGATAAGATTTGTGTATAATATGGCACAGAAAATATTGAGACAATAGGAGAAACTGCTGGTTATCAGCAGTTTCTTCTTTTGTTTCAATGTTTTCCCAAGCCTTTTCTATAAGGGACGTCAAAACCAGGTCTTGTTTGGGAAAGGGTCAAAGAAGTTACAGACAATAAAATAATTGATTTATATTTTAAAAGTAGAAACTGTATGTGAATGCTCAGAAAATATTACAGGAACTGTAACTTCAACTGAATTGTAAAAGCTGTGCGTATTATCGACAAAACCCCTGCGAAAATTTAATTTAAGTTCAAGAACTGTTCCAGAATGTTCTAGAATGTTAAATGACATTTCTAGAGCTGTTCTAGAACAGTTCTAGAAGTGCCATTTAATGTTCTAGAACTAGGAATGTGTCAGTGGATTTCAATAAATGGAATCAATGGGGTAACAATTCAAATACATCAGAAATCATATCGTCGGTGTAAATGCAAAACCTCGTATGTCGATTGGTGCGATTTTCAAAGTACAAACTTGTGTGCCCAGTGTAGACAATTCTCGCAGGTTTTGAGATATTTTTACTGATCAGTATTATTAACACACCATTTGTGAACAATATGTCCAAGTTTCAAGTAAGACATTTCAGTTTGGGAAAAGTTACTACACTTTGAATTTTTCCAAAAACGAGATACGAGGTTTTGCATTTACAACGACGATATGATTTTGATAGTCTTACCTCTTCTGTATTACAGCTATATGTACATGATGTCATCACAACCAATTAAAGTAGGACCTAGTGATAGATTTTGCATGTTTTATTCTTGTTATATTGCTGTACATGTTTAGGAAAGGATTACAAGCAATCATGTCCTGTTTTCCCAAATGTTCTGGTCATTAATTACATTAATTGCATTAATCGGTCAAAGGTATAGTATGCATAAATATACTTTCTACCTAGATGTTTAAATATTTTATGGTTATTACTGGCTGTAACTAATTGTTAAGAAAAAAAAATATTTAGAATTTAAACTCATTTAAATCATTTGCATAAAGACCAGTCTTTTTTAGCGCCAAAGTTATTGCAATTGCAGATTTTAATCATGAAAGAGAGGGCTTTTGACATCAATAAAAGAAAAGGGAAACCGATTATCAACAGTTTCTTCTTTTCCCTCAGTCTTTCTACTGTATTGTTTAAAAAAAACAAATTGTTATTGGAAGGATTATTTTTCTGTGGGGCCTCAGTGCAATCAACCCTTTTCCAAATAACAACATTTTAGATTGGTCCTAATTGGAAGCCGTCACAGAAGACAAGAAAATGTACTCTTTATCAATATCTATTTTGTCATCTGCAGCAGCTTTGGAATAGGGCCACTCTAAAATGTTTTTTGTCTGGTAATCGGTTGAGTATGAATGGTAATTATTGAAAACCACATAAGGTATTTGGGATTTACATTAAACGATAATAAACTTTGGGTGTGTGTGAACTATGGATGCATTGCTTAGTCATGTGAAGTTTTCATCCTTCCCTTAATTATCACCTACATTTTCAAAAGTTGCCGAGTAAGTTTTGACAATAGGGACAGATCTTGTGCAAAAGATAGACTGGTTATGCAGGTTTTACCTGGTAAATCACCAGATTACGGCTTGAATCAAGCCATAGATTTTATAACAGCACCTAAGAAATACTGTTGTTTGTCCAAAAATTATGTCACGTTAGACTGGATGAAATCGTTCCCCATTTGATATGTAGTATTCTGCATTTATTCTCGGGTAGAGCGGAGCCTTAGTGAAACATTGATTGCATTTAACCCTTTCCCAAACAAGACCTGGTTTTGACGTCCCTAATAGAAAAGGTTTGGGAAAACATTGAAACAAAAGAAGAAACTGCTGATAACCAGCAGTTTCTCCTTTTGTCTCAATATTTTCTATGCCATATTTTGCACAAACTCTGTCTTTAATAACATCCATTTTGTCATTTATCACGGTGGGTAACCCACGTGACTTTTTGGAAGCGTCCACACGGAAAAATCGCCCGCTTCAAGGTATGTTTTGTTTAATTTCTCAGCTTATACTCTACGGATTTTGAAGAGATAAAGTGCACGTAACGCGCCTTTGAGAGGGCTATTCCCGGCTCTAACTCACTCTGCCCGAAATCCAGTGGTTTCTTCAAACATTCGATCTAAAGTTTTTTTAAGTGCAAACCGAACGCGGGAAGCGTTCACATTTATAGTCCTAATTGTCAAGTTTTAGCTTTACCAGCCCATTTACACGAATAAATTGTGTACGCACGTACCGTCTAGTTAATATATTCTTTAAAAATCCAAGGGGTTTGGTCGGAAAAGCGTTAATTATGATGTGATCATTAAAATAACGAAATTGGAAGCGTACACATCTGATTCAAAATGGTAAGCGTACACACACAATACGATGAGAAGGGAAGCGTACACACCGATTTGTTTCTCTTTTTAAAGTGCTGGGTAATATTTCTAATCAAATATAACTAACATAAAACCATATTTTATTGATAATGGCTACAATTTCATGTATGGCGTATAAAACAGCTTCAGTTTATACTGACATTTCACAATTATATTTACATAAATTTTACTTTTATTCTATCTGAAAGATACGGAAGTTTAAACTGACCCCCTTATTTGTCAAATTATCACGATTAATTCATAGATTTATATATATCTCAGATAGATAAGTTGAAATTTTACACTGACTTAAATAAAGAATATATATATAAATCCGATTTTTATTTCATTTACAAATATAGAATGTATATAAGTTATTGTTTATTTGGTGTTATATATACCATTTATTCATAATTCAATTATTTTGTATACAGTTTATATAAATTAACTATTTCCATTTTTAGCTCACCTGAGCACGTAGTGCTCGAGGTGAGGTACTGTGATCGGCCTGTTGTCCGGCGTCTGTCTATCTGTCTCTCTGTCTATCTGTCCGTCCGTCAACTTTTTACAAAAAAATCTTCTCCTCCTAAAGTACTTGGCAGAATTCAACAATATTTCAAACATATGATCTTTTTTTTCCAAAATACTTCAAAGAATTTGAATCTGGGCCATAATGTGGTCAAAAAGTAGGTCACTAGGTCAAATATTCTTTCTGCTCTAGGGGGCACATTTGTTGCTCAATCATTGTAAAAATTGATCAGAATATTTGTCTTGATGATATTTAGGTCATGATAAGAAATATGTTAAGCCAGTTCATAAACTAGGTCACCAGGTCAAATATTGTAAAATCCATCTTTTTACACTGGAAGTGTCAATTTTGGTCCAAACTTTGTAGAAATTGTCATGAATGTTTAATTTGATGATCTTAAGGTCAAGATAAGAAGTGCGTCATGCTAGGTCATGAACTAGGTCAAGATGTCAAAACTTACAAAATCATTTCTTTTGCTCTGGAAGTACCAATTCTTGTCCAAACTTTGTCAAAATTGTCCTTAATGTTTATCTTGATTATATCTATGAAATGATCAAAAGTTGGTCATACCTGGTCAAAAACTAGGTCACAAGGTCAAATCTTTTAGCATCCTTCATTTTGTTCTGGACATGTCAGTTTTGGCCCAATTTTTTTTTCAAAATTTTCCTGAATATTTATCATGATGATATCTAGGTCATGTCAAGAAGTGGATCATGCCAGGTCATAAACTAGGTCACGAGGCCAAATCTTGAAGAATCATCCCTTTTGCTCTGGAAGTGCCAATTTTGGTCCAAACTTTGTCAAAATTGTCCTTAATGTTTATCTTGATGATATCTTGGTCATGATTAATGGTGGGTCATGCAAGGTCAAAAAGTAGGTCACAAGGTCAAATATCACAGAATCCTTCTTTTGCTCTAGAGATGCCAATTGTGCCCCAAAACTTTGTCAAAACTATCCTTAATACTTATCTTGATATCTAGGTTATGTACAAAGTGTGGGTCATGTAAGGTCAAAAACTAGGCCATTGGGTTAAATCTTGGTTTTACTTTACGAACGGAAATATATACTTAAAGATTGTGAAAATTGTTCAGAATAGTTATCTTGACGAAATCGTGGTCATTTTAAAAGTGGGTCATGTGAGGTCAGAAACTAGGTCAAATCTTGATTTGCCTCTAGAAACCAAAATATTTACTCAATCATTGTGAAAATTTAGAATGTTTATCTTTATGATATCTTGTTGATATGAATAGCATGTCATTTGAGGTTAAAAACTAGGTCACAAGGTCAAATCTTGTTTTTGCTGTAATATATTTACTTTATCATTGTGAAAATTGTACAGAATGTTTATCTTGATGATATCTTGGTGATGTGAAAGGTGGGTCATGCGAGGTCGTAAACTAGGTCACTAGGTCATATCTTGTTTTTGCTCAAAGAACAAAACATTTACTTTATCGTTGTGAAAATTGCTCAGAATATTTATCTTGATGATACCTGGGGCATGTATAAAGTGGGTCATGGGAGGTCAAAACCTAAGCCCCACCAATGTTGGCCAAAAATGCCGAATTTTCTTAATATCACACTGTAATTTTTGGGAAAATCCAAATTACCCCCCCCCCCCCCCCCCTCCAATATTCAGGCCAAGGGCTTTAGCCCCCAATATGAAATTCTTCCTACGGGCCTGTGTCATTCTTGCTTTGGGCAGAAGTGATCAAGTGGTTTAAGACCAACAATACAAGCGATATGAGGTATTCAGAAAGTACAAAAAAGTTATATATAGGATGTATTGAACGCAATTTATCCTGTTATTTAAATTGTTCTTTGGCTCTTTGTAGCATCCGTTGATACGAAAACATACGAAATATTCTTCAACATATAGTCCGTAAAAATTAGCACGGAACAATCTAATTTACGTGTGCAGATTCCGTTAGTTGAGGGTCCTATAATTTATTGATTTCATTAAAATCCGGGAGTTCCGATTGGTTGAGAAAAAATTGTAATACCTCTATGAACAAAAATGCCAGAACTACTAGGCCTACTTTCTCTGTCAAACATTAAATTACGCCGCATTATTTTTTAGTCTTAGACTATCAAGTTATAAGAAATGAATGAAATTTTATTAACGGAGTTCATGCAGGAATGAAAAAGATAATCTAATCACATTTTTTATGAACCGCTTTGTGGATTCATACAGTGTGATTAGATTTTCTTTTTCATACCTGCATGAAAAAAATGCATTCATTCCTTAAAACAAAACATTGCCGAATTTTGGTCATTACAAATGCAGATTTCCCAGGTTAATGTTGCTGGACTATATCAGTTATAAATTATGGTTTTGCTATTATCATCAATATTATTTCGTTGTGATCAATAAGCAATGAATTTTGTGCTACGAAAAATATACTGGGAAAAATAGACTGGGTTTACCGTTATATTTTGATAAACCATCGGTGTCGTTATAAAATTTCGTAACCACGGCTTGAATTACCCCAGCTTCGGGTAAGAAATTGTGGGTGCAATTACTTTCTTATTTCTACGTCAAATTTCAAGCGAATTATTGCATATGCACCGCCTCACTGACCTCTTTACTCAAATGTATGACATATTTGTAAAGTTACGTTACTTTATCAACAAACATCCCAACCGGTTAGAGAGAAAAATGGTAACACTGCGGCCAAAATAGCCCCGCTTCAGGCCAGACATTGTGCAATAACTTTCCTAATTCTGCGTCAATTTGTGAGCGGATTTTTGCATGTACCCCACATTACTGATCTCTTTCCTCTGGTGTGTGACTTATTTGAAAACGTCTGGTACTTTTCCCAAATTCGATCCAGACCGAGCAGAAGTATATCCTGAACCTTGTGTCGTCTTTTCTGGTCTATTGGGATCATATTTAAGCTGTAGTCATTTATGAATCATACAGCAGAGGAACTGCAACAATCCACTTGTAAATCGACGCAGAAATAAATAAATTTATTGCACAATATCTTACCTGAAGCAGGTCAAGTTTTGCCTTAAGTAGTTCTTATCCACCCCGCAATGCACAATTTCCACCGTGCTGTGTAAAGGTCTGTAAATAGATGGCTAAATCAATGACTATGCGACCAACCCGAAAACCAACAGAGTGTACGCTTCCCTTCTCAGCGTATTGTGTGTGTACGCTTACCATTTTGAATCAGATGTGGACTCTTCCCATTTCGTTTTTTTTATGATCACATCATAATTAACGCTTTTCTGAACAAACCCCTTGGATTTTTAAAGAATATATTAACTAGACGGTACGTGCGTACACAATTTATTCGTGTAAATGGGCTGGTAAAGCTAAAACTTGACAATAAGGACTATAAATGTGAACGCTTCCCGCGTTCGGTTTGCACTTAAAAAAACTTTGGCTCGAATGTTTGAAGAAACAACTGGATTTCGGGCAGAGTGAGTTAGAGCCGGGAATAGCCCTCTCAAAGGCGCGTTACGTGCACTTTATCTCTTCAAAATCCGTAGAGTATAAGCTGAGAAATTAAACAAAACATACCTTGAAGCGGGCGATTTTTCCGTGTGGACGCTTCCAAAAAGTCACGTGGGTTACCCACCGTGTTTATAGCAGTTTTTGAAGTGGATCACCCTAAAATTTTGCCGTTTGGGAAAGGGTTAAGATTGCGGTAAAACATCATTTGATGAGAAGTTATTTCAGTATATTAAAATCACATTTCTTTTTCAACAATATTTTTCAGAAAAAAAATATTGATAAATGTTTAATTGACCATTTGTTTTGAAGGGTTTTAGTTCACCTGTGGGTTTCAATTATTGTTGTTCAAGATATGGTCAATAAGTAAATCTTTTTATTGTGTCAAAAGGTCAAGGTGAAGAAGTGTAATAACAGTCCCTTGATCAAGAGATTCTGAGATCAATTAAGCATGTAAGGTAGAATAACGCTAATGAGATTGGTGCGATGTAGGAATTATTTGTGCGTGGTTAAAAACATTTGGCTGTGGAACTTTCCACCACCGAATGTATATGACCCGCACCTGAATAGATTAGGATACTTTACGACATTGCTGGGAAAAGCCTGACTTTAGGAATCTCCATGAAATATGATTGAAAGGGATATCTTCAAGTTTTTAGACGAAAATCCTTGTTGGAGGTTTGATTTTGCCATTCCCGTTGTTCAGACGACTAATTGGGTTTCCCTATGACCGTAACTGTTGACTGGAATGTGAATCTACCTGAAGTTACGGTATAGGGGAGGAGACTTGACCTGGCAGAGCATTCCATTCAATTAGCATGGGCTACTCTGCCAAGTCAATTCTCGTCTGCTATATATTGTGTGGTTTTGCAGTTCAAAATGAACTTTTATTTTATAAAGGGTATTGATACACCTGTTTGCTGTAATGATTATTATAGACTGCAGGGTCAATAAGTAAACCCTTGTTATATGTCATGTGGTTATGTGCACGGATGCATTCTTCATCATAATACCGTATTTCACCTAATAGACGCGCCCCGGCGCGATGCAAAACGCCGAGGAGGCGCGCTTATTTCGTACCACTTTTCCTGAATTTTAAAGTGCTTCGCTGAATGTAGAAAATCAACCTACCGTAAATTATCGATCAAGATATGTCACTTTATCAGTAGATGACGTTGTATCTTATAAATACACACCGGGTACATGTATAAATCGGCGGAGACGAAGCGACGTAACTGTCATCCAGTCTACAGTTACCTGCCAGTCTAGTCCTTTGTCTCGAAAAGGCGGGTGTGTTCTACTTTCGTTTTCGGAATGTTTTGATTTCTTCTTCTTCTTCACTTTACAGAATAATAAAACATACTTCCCGTGGTATCTGTCCATATTCATTAATTCATTTTTGGCAAAAATGATTTATTTTTCATTTGTGTGCGTACTATCAATTCGCTTTCTACTTCTTAATTTACAAATCAAACGCGACCTCTTACGGGGCTTTGAAATAAACTGCATAAACGGTCACTCTTCAAGGGGAATGAAAAAGGAAACTTTATCAATGCTCATACCGGGCCGAATGAATTTCAATTCTACCTAGAGGGGGATAACCATAATCGAATTATTCAATCAATTACCCGAGCCGTATACCCTATTATAAGACGCTTTACTTGTTGAGATAAAGCGTTTTCCCACAAGTATGATCATCACAAAGATGAAGTTTGGTGGAGTTTGAGTTCGGAATTTGTCATTACCGTCTACTCTACAGTCAAGGTAAGGTCGGGTGAAGGTGGGAGGGGTGTCCCATGGCTTCCGAGATTGTTAATAAAGTGGGGGCGCGTCTATTAGGGAGGGCGCGTCTATAAGGTGAAATACGGTAGTTGTTGTTATACATTCTCGCTTAACCCTTTCCAAAACAAGACTTGGTTTCGACGTCCCTAATGAAAAGACTTGGGAAAACATTGAAACAAAAGAAGAAACTGCTGATAACCAGCAGTTTCTCCTTTTGTCTCAATATTTTCTGTGCCATATTTTACACAAATCCAATCTTTAATAACATCCATTTTGTCATTTGTGGCAGTTTTTGAAGTGGATCACCCTCATATTTTGTCGTTTGGGAATCTTTGTGGGGTTATCTTTTCGCAAACAGAATCCTTAATTTCGCCAAAATCTACAAAAAGCAAGTTTTAAAGGCATTGTCTAATATGGAAAGAAATGATGATTGTTACGTTTCCTTCAACATTTTCTGCCCTTTTGAATTCAAATTTCAAATTTGACATCTATAATCATATTCTATCAGTTTGGAAAGGTCTATTTAACTGTCCATCTTGGTAAGGGTTAATGTTTGAATTTTCATCATATTGCATGGGTAGAGATGGTTTGTGGTTAACATAAGGAAGTCCCCACAACCACATAAAATTATCATTCGTACAACAGTGGTTCAATATTCTTTGGAAACCCAAATGTCCTCCATGAAAAACCTTGTTCCTTTCCTGTGCGTGTATTAAAATACCTGGCATTGATGTGTAACAAAAAATAAATAAAAAAAAACATTGAGGGAAATGGTAAAAATACTGAATTGCATTTTCTTCTATTCCCTCTATGTTTTCCAACAAATACATCAGCAAATTTTCTTCTAAAAGAATATTTTTAACATCTGCACCATTAACCCATTACCAAACGGCAAAATTTTAGACTTGTCCAAATTCAAAGATGATGCAGACGACAATTTCAACTGAATGAAATTGTACATTTTTTGGTCTTTTTGAATAGAAAACATTGTGGGGAATGAAGAAATTGCTTCTCACAAGCAATTTCTTCATTTTCCACATTGTTTTCTAAAGCCTCTTTATAATGGGGAGTTTGAAAGAGTCCCTGTGTGGTAATGGGTTAAGCCCATCATTGTATGAAGATGAGTAAGGAGGTATCAAGAGAGAGTTTTTTTTGGTAAAAGTACATTCTGTAGATAAGTCTACAAGATTTACTTCCCTTACATCATTGAAATAGATAAACTGTCTTTGTTATGTGCTAAACTATCCTACCCAATCTTTCTCAAACAATTTCTTTTTTTGGTGTCCCTTATCGAAAAGAAATGGGAAATAATTGAGGCAAAAAAAGCGAAAAATTACAACTGCATTTTCTCTTACTTCAAAGTGGTTTTTTTTTTCGCTGTGTTGTATACAAACAGTTTTCTTTTTTACTATTTTGTCATGCGCAGCAGCTTCAAATTGGATCGGTACAATTTTTAGCCTTTTTGGAAAGGATTATCTCCTTTTTATGCTCCCCGAAAAAATTTCGGGGCAGCATAATTATAGTCGCTATGCTGTCCGTGTGTCCATCCGTCTGTCTGTCCACAGTCATATCTCAGCAACCCTCGGACCAAATTCAATGAAACTTATCTAATGAGCAGAATTTAATGAAATTTTGTGCTTATGTGATAAATGAAATGTTCTAGACCATATTCTATTAATAAAGTGTGTACAAAAAATCTGTCATTGGAAAAGGGGGCTTAATGTATGATTGTTTTTATTTTGTGACAAACACTTATTTGGGGAGCATAATCGGTCTGTGACGGCTCTTGTTTTTAGAATGATTCTTTGTTTTGATCTCCATATCAGGGCAAGCTAAAATTTACTTGTCTGGACAAGGCTTAATCCTTCATCAAACGGCCAAAATTCAGACTGTTCCAATTTGAAAGCTGCTGCAGACAACAAAATGGATGTTCATAAGGATTGTGTATGTAAACAATGTAGTATTGGAAATATTGAGATCAAAGGAGAAAATGTTGATCATCTGCATTTTCTCCTTTTGTTTCAATGTTTTCCCAGGCTTTTATGTTTGGGATGTCAAAATAGGGTCACCCCTGCAAAAAAAGTTCAAGAAAACATTTTTAGTTCTAGAACTGTTCTAGAACATTAAATACCACTTCTAGAACTGTTATCAAACAGTTCTAGAAATGCCATTTAACGTTCTAGAATGTTCTAGAACAGTTCTTGAACTTAAATGAACTTTTGCAGGGGTGTTTGGTAAGGGGTTAAGCACAAGACCCATTTTGCAGTGTTTCGATTCATGTAGCAAATAATCATTTTTTACAAGACGTTTATTAATCAATATAAAAACTGAACAATTGTTGAAAGGGAATAAAAATCTATCTCAGAATAATAGAATTTAGTGATCAAGTGCACTTGATTCCTTTTATCAATGTTGCATAAAAAGAGAATAACCTGGGAAAAATCCAATATGCAGTCCCCCCAATCTTCAGCATTTTTCTCTGCGTTCTAATTTTCCCATTCTTGGAAGATTCCACCCTTTTTGCTACGCGATTGTCTCGTCTTTGATCAAGTAGATTTCTTTATATCTATTTGTTTAGCCATTCCATTGACTAATTAGTCTTTTCTATTAGATAGTATCTCAATGTTATTATACTGGTTTTGAAGAAAGATGGGAACTGCTCTGTGGACGGCATGTTTTACAAATTTTGGCTCGTCCCAGTTTGTAGCATGTTGTAGAGAGTTATCCAGAAATTGTGCCAGTCAATTTAACGTGACCCAGTTGTTAAATTTAGATCAATTCCTCTTTTTTTCCTGCTATTTTTATCATTACCTAAAATGCAAAATAGTTACAAAACAAAGGAAATCCTCTGACTGGGAAAATTTTGGAAGTGTAGTCCTTATCCAATAGACATGGAATAAATATTTCAGTTAGATCTTGACATACTTTGATGCTTTTAATGTATTGAACTTTTGAAAACATTGAAGTAAAGAAAAGAGCTGATGATCAGCATTTTCTACTTTTCCTACAATGTCTCATAACGTTTCAATTAAAACTTTCTTGATTGCAATAAATATGTTATGATATCTGATACTTATTCCAATTTTATTTACATATTTGATAGAGTATGTATTTTAGATTCTACGTGAAATAAACATTCAAATGCGCGCAGCGCATTGAATGTTTATATCGCGTAGAATCTTCTATACAGACTCTGTCTGACTTAGCGTTTGCTAGCGGTTCATAGGAGAGAGGGTGTGGCTATGTATAGACGTCACATAAACTAGCCAGCAGCCCGTTTATGCGAAAAGGCCGCAGCCTTAGCGCAGTGGGTAGCGCATCTGACCCTCATTCGAGAGGTCCCGGGTTCGATACCCGGCCGCGGCTGATACCCTTTCTGACAAAATTGTCACCCACCAATGGGTTTGAAATCGTTAACCTAAGTGGGCGAGTAGCTGGAGGCTCGGTAAGGGTGTTCTGGTAGTACTGGTTTGAGAAACAACAGGAATCCATGGGTAGGTGCTCCAGCTGCTGTGATATGACACTGGTAGTTGAAAACGTCGTAAAACCCCAATAAACTCAAACTCTGTTTATGCGAAATAGAGCAGCAAAATTTTGAAATATACTGCAATTCCCATTGGTCCAAAAAGTAGGTTGAATACTAAATATCAGAATGACACATTGTTTATTATTTTACTCATAATTATTGTTGTTGGTACACAAAAGAATCACAGAAAAAAGCAATGGAAACATTGAAGTAAAACTTGATGTGATCTTTCTCCTTTTGCCTCAATATTTTCTGTGCTCTATAATAAATAGTGTACAGCTTTCATATCTTTGTCTGCCTCAATATTGCAGTCTGCAGTCACCGTATAGCTTTCAAATTGGACCACCCTAAATGTTGTTGTTGGGAGAGGGTTTAACCCTTTCCCAAACAAGACCTGGTTTTGCTGGTTTAGATGAGTTTCGGGAAAATATTGAGGCAAAAGAAGAAAGTGCTGATAACCAGCCTTTTCTCCTTTTGCCTCAATATTTTCAGAGCTCTATCGTACACTTATCCACCCTTGATTAACACCCATTTTGTTGTCTAGAGAAGCTTTTAAATTGGACCACCCTAAATGTTTTTGTTTGGGAGAGGGTTTAAATTACATGTGATGTAATCTTGATTCAAACCAACAATCTCAAGATGTCTCTGCAAGACCATTGAGCAACATAGAGAACCACATTGTGACTGAAAGCAAAAATTGTGGAAAGTGATGTTATAACCCATTAACAAACAGCAAAATTTGAACTGATCCAAATTCAAAGATGTTGAATGCGACAACTTTAGGTGACTGAGATTTACATTTTTTGGTCTTTCTGTATAGAAAACATTGTGGGAAATGTAGAAATTTCATGTCACAGGCAATTCATTTTTTGGTCTTTCTGTATAGAAAACATTGTGGGAAATGTAGAAATTTCTTGTCACAGGCAATTTCTTCATTTTCCATGATGTTCTCTAAAGACTTTATCTGATGGGGCGTCAAAAGACGTCACTGTGTGGTAATGTTTTAAAAGCAACTATGCACAGGAAAAAAACATGTATCCTCATGGAAATTAAAGATTGTTTCTGTAAAAATCTGTAAATGTCAGTTGGTCCCAAGTTACCAAAGTCCTGATTGAGACAGACTAGCAAAACAGACAGGCCTGCATTTATCCCTTTCTCTCATAATGACGCCCTACAAGATAAAGGCTTTGGTAAACATTGTGGAAAATGAAGAAATTGCTTGTGACAATCAATTTCTGCATTCACACTATGTTTTTTTACCCAGAAAGATGTAGAAATTTCAAGCGCTTGATACTGCTGTCCGCGACATTTTAACCCTTTCACTGCCATAGGCGACTTTTGTCGAATACAGGGGCACTGTGTTGTAAGTTGTCCGTTAGGTTTGTGTAGTCATTCAAAGATGGCGACAACGATATAGCATGAGAGGTAGGTGTCATAGTTTTTCATTGATAAATTTCTTAAACGGTCGTATCTTGCCTTGATACTGATATCATTATACAGGGGAAATGTATACCTATCTATCAACGGTTCTATATATCAAAGTATCAGTGTTGTCCTATCATACTCAGTCGTTGTGCAAAGACAGCCCAACACGGAAAACTTTTTTCGAAGCGAGAAAGTTGCCCTTTTAAGGATGATTACATAGTAATCAGCGAACTAGGGAACAAATTATTGCTCTAACTTAGATGTTTTTAACATGCTCTTTTCTATGGTTACCCTCGTTTTACACAAAAATGTCCAGAATGTCCACAAACACCGTGTTTACTAAATGGCCAAACAACGGTGTAGTCCCAGTGAAAATATGCAGACACAACGGTGCAGTTTCTGTGTTTTGTGTACGGTGTGGTTATATTTTCATAACGAATTGTGAACGGTGTAGACATAATTCAATTGTGAACGGTGTAGACTTGAAGCAATAGTAGGCTAATGTTTAATGATAACGTTTTCACGGCTGAGAATCATGTTTTATAATTACTACCGAAATTATTCAACAATTATGTTTAATAGGTGAATGACTTGTAACTGCTTTGCAGCAAAGAAGGTGACAATATGTCTACTAAATATACTTAATCAGAATATAGGAAGAATCTAGTTTCTTTGCTATTTGCCAAAGTAATTCCGTAAGGGTCAAAAAGTAGAAAGTACCAAGAATCTGGCGGTGTCTGTTTTATTTTTTTCTTTTATTTTCAGTTCCATGCTGTTCACTTGTTACTACTGTCATTTCGAAGGAAGTTTCGAAAAGTTTGTGAAGCATTCGGGATAGGACCATTCCGGTCAGATATTCAGGTTTGAAAACTCTGAACTGTAGTATCATTCCAAATATTATTAAGAGGTCAGACTAGGACATCATCCCCATTTGCGAGCATAGAATACACAAGATAGACCTCATCAATGTAGAAAAACGGATTTTGGGCTTAACAATCTTTCTATCGATGATATCCCCGATTTTGAATGCATGAGTCCAGTACATAAGAAATTACGAAGTTCAACACCCCATAAAGTCGTTCAAAAAGCTCCGACCTTAATTCCTGATATTTCCATTGGACGTGCTGAAACAGATGATACGGATAGGGACTCTTCTCTTTCCCCACGAGACATGAAAACAATGGCTGAAATGACCAGTTTGTTCCCAATTGTGATGAAGTCATTGAGAAGCGTTGATCAACTTGGTAATTGTTTATCTTAGTCGAGGAAGGTCGGTTCCCGATGGAAAACATTGAATTTCATTTATTTATGGATGAAAGTTCTACTCTCTTGGAAGTGCTTCAATGCGTTTTACTCAAATAGTCAAACGGTTTTGGCGAAAAGAATATTGTCTTTTTCATTTCAAATGGTTACATTTTATGAGTGGGCCCAAAAAATCTTGGTCAGAAAATTGTCAGTCCTGAAGAAGAGGTTAATTACGTATGAAAATTCCAAAATGAATTTTGCAGTTCCGTAATTCTATTTTCAAGACTTAATTACTTTAAGTCGAACAAGACGAAAGGCCCAAATGTCTATGAAACAATTTCATAATTTATGTTTTGTTATTTATAATTTATGTTTTGTTGATGGAATCCTTTATTTTGGGTAAAATCATACTTCAATGAGAGGTCAATTTGAAAACTAGATACATGTTGATCAATAATTATCATACTCCTTAAGTTGAAATCATTTCATTAATTACAAGAATTGATTGTAATAACCAATTAAAACAGTTACAAAGAAAAATTCAAAGCCAGAGTTGAAATTTCGAATCTACAAATCAAATGAACGGATGAACAAGAAACTGACCATTGCACCCACATCTTAGGGTAAGTCACTAAGCATGGCTCTAAAATGACTGCCATCGTATGTCTTGTTTAATATTTTGTGATGGTATTCCTTGTGATTATCATGTCCGTCAGATGTTTTTTTTTCAATACCAAATAACAAAAAATGTCTTCCAAAAATTAAATTAAACATACATCGAACTGTTTTAGGCTTATGTGAATGAAGAAAAGAGAAAACGGCATATTTCCTTAACTTTTGTTTTCGTTTACTTTGAGGATGGTGGCGTTTTCATCAAGGGAATTAACTGTGTTTTCTAAGACCAAAGTATTTGAGGGAGATAAATCAGATGTGCAGATGATCTGCTAGCTGTTAGAGCTAGTTCGCCCTATACAACATACCAAGTCTGCACCGTTCACAACTTGTTGTGAAAATAATAACTACACCGTACATAAAACACAGAAACTGCACCGTTGTGTCTGCATATTTTCACTGGGACTACACCGTTGTTTGGCCATTTTGTAAACACAGCATTTGTGGTCATTCTGGACATTTTTGTGTACTATAACGGTAACCATAGAAAAGAGCATGTTCAAAACATCCAAGTTAGAGCAATAGTTTGTTCCCTAGTTCGCTGTGTACAATGTAATCATCCTTAAAAGGCCAACTTTCTTGCTTCGAAAAAAGTTTTCCGTGTTTGGCTGTCTTTGCACAACGACTGAGTACGATAGGACAACACTGGTACTTGGCTATATAGCACCGTTATTAGGTATACATTTCTCCTGTACGATGATATCAGTATCAAGACAAGATACGGCCATTTAAGGAAATTATCGACGAAAAACTAAGACACCCACCTCTAACGATTTTCCACGGACGCCATCTTTGATTGACCACTCAAAACTTTCGTACAAACTACACAAATCTAACGGACAACTTACAACACAGTGAGGGGGTCCCTGCCATAAGCGACTTCAGTCGACAAATTTATGGGAGCGAAATTGATGAATATTTTTTACAGCTAAGTGGTTCTCACACATTCTTTTTCTTATAGCACTGTTTTAGTAATCAAAGTACTAGCGTTTGACAGGTGAAACAGTAGAATTTGTGTTACAATCGGTAAGCTTTCAGTATTTTTATGGGGAATTTTCCAAAACAAAAGACAACCATATGGTTTGCTATTTATGCCTACAAGCTGTAAATATCACTATGAATGACACCAAAAATGCTGGAAAAGGCTTCGAGATTATGTTTAGTTGACAAACAATCTGTTCCATCAGATTATTATACTTTCAACGGGGACATTTAGTCGAGGTTTGCTCACCCAATTTTTATTATACACCGCCGGAGGCGGATGTATATTGGCGTCATCTTCTCCGTCTGTCCGTCCGTCCATCTGTCCATCCGTCCGTCCGTACTTCCGTCCACTTTTCTTGTCAACGCAACTCCTCCTAAGTATCTGGCTGGATCTTCTTGAAACTTGGTCAATGTTATCACCTCAATTGGTAGATGATTGGTAAAAGTTTAAAACATTTTTCTTTTCATTTCTTTTTTTAATTTAACGCCTCTCAACAATATTTCAGCAATAAGTTAATTTATAATTGTCCAAGCTCCGCGGCTGGGAATCCATCCTGTGACCTGTCCATTATTGGCTCTAATCTAGAGCACAAACACATGCAAAATATTACCGCTCACACTTGGACAGTACTAAGGAGCTCACTTGCTCCTGCAAATTTTTTTTATATGGTTTTCAAAAGCAGTAGCTCATCCTGAACTTGCATGGTGGTAATGGGCGATGGAGACAGGGTACGAATGATTACAAGCCAAAAAATCTCTTTTTTTTTCAATCAAAGTTGCAAAAATATTCCTGTAACTGAAAACTCAAATAATTAACGCAAATGACTGTATAAAATATTCTTAATACTTAGGCAGAATAAATGAAAAATGCTCGCGCGAAAATAACGACTCGCACAAAGAATTATATAGTAAAAAGACCACATGACCTTTTGTTTGCTCTCTTCATGCGCAGGTCACTGTTAAAAATTTGGAAGTGTATTTGGGTGTATTGGTAGATGTGCATGAAGGAAGGATTTTATGGTCCATTGATTTTTGCCAGAGTTATGCCCCCTTAAAACTAAGTCTCTGGGGCTTATTGAAATTGCAGCCTTTTCAACGCAACTCCTAAGATTCTGGCTGGATCTTAATGAAACTAGGTCAATGTTATCACCTCAATTGGTAGATGTGCATGAAGGACGGATTTTATGGTTCATTGATTTTTGTCAGAGTTATGCCCCCTTAAAACTTAGTCTCTAGGGCTTATTGAAATTGCAGCCTTGTCAACGCAACTCCTCCTAAGTTTCTGGCTGGATCTTAATGAGACTAGGTCAATGTTATCACCTCAATTGGTAGATGTGCATGAAGGAAGGATTTTATGGTTCATTGATTTTTGCCAGAGTTATGTCCCCTTAAAACTTAGCCTCTGGGGCTTATTGAAATTGCAGCCTTGTCAATGCAACTCCTTCTAAGATTCCGGCTGGATCCTAATGAAACTTGGTGGATGTTATCACCTCAATTGGTAGATGTGCATGAAGGAAGGATTTTATGGTTCATTGATTTTTGTACTTATGCCCCCTTAAAACTTAGTCTCTCGGGCTTATTTAAATTGCATCCTTGTCAACACAACTCCTCCTAAGTTTCTGGCTGGATCTTAATGAAACTAGGTCAATGTTATCACCTCAATTGGTAGATGTGCATGAAGGAAGGATTTTATGGTTCATTGATTTTTGTCAGAGTTATGCCCCCTTAAAACTTAGTCTCTAGGGCTTATTGAAATTGCAGCCTTGTCAACGCAACTCCTCCTAAGTTTCTGGCTGGATCTTAATGAGACTAGGTCAATGTTATCACCTCAATTGGTAGATGTGCATGAAGGAAGGATTTTACGGTTCATTGATTTTTGCCAGAGTTATGTCCCCTTAAAACTTAGCCTCTGGGGCTTATTGAAATTGCAGCCTTGTCAATGCAACTCCTTCTAAGATTCTGACTGGATCCTAATGAAACTTGGTGGATGTTATTACCTTTATAATTGGTAGATTTGCATGAAGTAATGATTTTATAGTTCATTGATTTTTGCCAGAGTTATGCCCCCTTAAAACTTAGTCTCTGGGGCTTAATGATATTTCAGCCTTGTGAACGCAACTCCTTCCAGGTTTTTAGTCCCCTACCGGTGTTCACACCGGAGGGGACTATAGGTTTGCCCTCCGTCTGTCTGTCCGTCCGTCTGTCTGTCCGTCCGTCCGTCTGTCCGCTCAAATCTGGATCCCGCGATAACTTAATAAGTAAGCAAGCGTTTTTGATAAAAGTTGGTATATGACTAGATGGCAATGTGTAGATTATGCACATCATTTTATTTTTGTTTTTCGACTTAAATTGAGGTTGCTATGGTTACAGAAATAGTGAAAATATGGCCAAAAATGGGATCCTGCGATAAGATAATAACTAAGCAAGCTAGTTTGATGAGACTTGCTATATGACTATATGGCAATGTGTAGATTATGCACATCATTTTATTTTTGTTTTTAGACTAAAATTGTTGTTGCTATGGTTACGGAAATAGTGAAAATATGGCAAAAAATATTGGATCCTGCGATAAGTTAATAAGTAAGCAAGCTAATTTGATGAGACTTGGTATATGACTAGATGGCAATGTGTAGATTATGCACATCATTTTATCTTTGTTCTTTGACGAAAAGTGCGGTTGCTATGGTAACGGAAATAGTGAAAATATGGCAAAAAATGGATCCTGCAACTAAGCAAGCTAACTTGATGAAACCAGTAACTTTATTCAAGTCATTTGAATTATATTTTCGAAATTTTGGGCATAACATTTCATATGTTTGACAATTATTTTGATGACTTGTTCATCTTAATCTATTATTGATTACCATATTGAGTCAATGTGAAGCCGGTAGGGGACTTTATGTGTTGCATACAACACCAGATACTTGTTTTTACTGGATATTTATAAAAACCTTCTTGTGAACACAACTTTTTACAGGTTTTTGTGTGGATATTTATAAATCCTTGTCAATGTCATTTTTGTTCCTCAAGGTTTATAAGTGGCGGCGTATATTGTGACCATGGCACTCTTGTTTCCATTGTTCTACTAGATTGTAAAAATTTGTGAGTTAAATAAAAAAGAAAAAATATTGTCATATCATAAATAACTTTGAAATTTTGGTCACATATAGATGCTTCATTTGTCTGTATGTGCTGAAAATTTGAAAGGAATCCATCAAATTAGTCAAAAGTTGTTCATGTTTTTGTGTACATGGTATCGATTCTTAGAAATTTCTTCGAATTAATTCAGTGGTGAGAGACGCGTCCGAAAAAATATTTGACAGTGAAAGGGTTAAGTTCACTGGAGCATTTGTTCACAAATTTTTACATTTTGTCAAAAAATGTGAGCGTCGCAGAGCGGGGCTTATCATATTAAGAGAAAGTTTAAGAATATTCTTTAAAAATCAACCATTGGGCCAATTTGAACCAAACTTGGCAAGAATGTTCTTGAGTGAATCTTTTCAACATCTCTTCATAATTTTCTAGTTTCATCAAAAAATGTGGGCATGGCAGGGCGGGGCTTATCTGACTTAATTTAACATAATATGAAGTTCTAACGGCCTTTGTTTTGCCTATAGCGCATGATGTTGTCATTTTGGAAATGGTATATTATTTTAATATAATTACATAATCTTTGTACATAATAAGACAGAGCAGCACAATAAGTGGGACTGCATTATAGACTTCTTCCTTGGCTCCGAAGATCAATAAGTTCAGTTTAACTAAAACATTTACCTAACAAGACCTTGTAGTTGTTTTGATGGCCCGAAAAGAGATGGCTTGGCAAAACTATATCGCAAAAAAAAGAAAATAATTATAACCAGCATTTTATCCTTCTGCCTCAATATTTTCTTAGCTACATTGTACTCAAATCCTGTATATGATGTGTTCATTTTATTTTTTGCAGCAGTTTTGAAATTGGAAGAGTTCAAATTTTTTACTTTTTAGGAAAGGCTTAAAGTGACATTTCAGAATTTTTTGTCATAAATTTTACTTTTATTTTTATCTGAAAGAACATATTTCCTTATGAAAATGCTGAAAATTTCAAGCCAAAATATTGCGCCGTTTACGAGAAATTTATATTTTTGTGTTAAAATTGAACAAATTGTTGTGGACAACAGTTCGGATTTATATGCAATTTATCGATTATGTCTCAACTTTAAATGCGTGTTTCTCGCTTATTGCCCCTGTGAAATGCTTTGTCATTCTTCATGAAGTATTAAATAAATATTCATTAGCTATTCAAGAACGGAAAAAATGAAATCTTCATGAAGAAGAAGTGAACAGAAAATGGCCCATTTTGCATAAATCTTCATAAAAACAGAGTAACGAATTTTTCATGAAGTTGGAAATGCATAATAAATCCTTAAACCATACAGTTTTGCATTCTGAGAAAAAGGCATGAAGTCTTCATGAATAAATAATCATATAATTCATGAAGACTTCATGCAAGAAAAATACGCAAACGATCTTAAGAAGAAATCATGATTATTTTGTTAAAAATGGGTATGGGCCATTTTCTGTTCACTTCTTTTCAATGAAGAATTCATGAATAATATTTCTTAACAAACTTCATAAAAACATACAGGTGTCTCTAACACAGAGTTATGAATTTTTTATGAAGTTGGAAATGCATAATAAATCCTTAAACCAAGCCATTATTTCCTTTTTAAAAAATGTCAAGGTCATGAAAAATACTAAAAAACAATTTGTACAAATATGTTGCTGACAGAACAAAACTTAAGAAACTTTTTGTAGAACAGGTAGTTTCAGAACTGTAATGAGTAACAGGCCATTAAAAATCAATGATTCCTATTTATAGAAGCAAAATAATAATATCCATTTTACAGAATAATTATGTGGGTGGGGAATGGTAAAAGAAATAAACATTTGAATTTGTTAAATTTAGTCTAAAGAACACTTACTAACATTGCCTTCCTTGGTTTTATCATTTAGTGAGCTCCTTAATCACTTGATTATAACTAAAAATATTAATTATAACTCTTAACAAAAACATATTTCTTGACAAATAGTCAGACAAGCAAAATTCCCTCCATTATTTTCTAAACCACATGTCATAGACTGGAACATAAATTAGACTGGGAGATCATGAATGTTTTAAGAACATTTTATGAACTGTACACAATCCATTATCAGTTCATGATTAGTTCATGTTTTTTTTGCCAGAATGGACACATTAAGAAAATTTACAGAACTGGGTCTGAATCTTTATCAGTCCTTAATCACTTCTTAATTCAAAATATGGACTTAGTATGTACCTTTTAAGAAATGTAACCATCCCTTACTAATTAATTACCAGTTCATTTTTTCCAAATGGACACATTAAGAATATTCAAAGAACGAGGCCTGATTCTTTACCAGTTCTTACACAGTTCTTTATTCAAACTATGGGCATGTTAGTGACATTTTAAGAACTGTTACAATCCATTATTAATTCATGGTCAGCTCATGTTTTTTTTTTTTCAAACTGGACCAGATTCTTTATGAGTTCTTTATGCACAATAATGGACATCTTATGAACTAATTAAGGACTTTATTGAACTTTTTTAAATGAAAACTTCATAATAAATCCTTTGCATTCATCATGAAGGTTTTAAGGATTTTGTCAATCATTAATATCTTCATAATGTCTTCATGAAGCAATTATCATCATACTTCATGCAGAAAACTTCATGAAGTGTTTTAAAGAAGTGATAATGAGTAATGTATGAAACATTCTTAGGATTCATAATATGTTCATTATTTTATGAATTACATTTCACAGGGGTGGCAACAACTTTAAAAAACTAATATTATTTATGCTCATTAGAATAACCAATCTTGGCATCAAGACATACTTTAAAAAATTGAAATTGGAATGAAATGTCCCTTTAAAGCGTTAGAATTTGTCATTGTTGGCAAAATTGAGCCTGCATATAGACTTGGAGGGTTAAATAATAAATTTATTTGAACCTTAACATTTTAGAACAAACCTTGTTTTGATAATGGATTGCAAAATCATTGTGACAAAAGATAAAATGCTTATAACCAGCATTTTCTCCTTTTGCCTCAATATTTTCTGTGCTCTATTGAACATAATTTCTGTCATTAACTTAATCCTTTTTATCTTTTGCAGCAGCTTTCAAATTGGAACAGTCCAAATTTTGAGCAATCAAGGAAATAATTAAACCTTTCCCAAACAAGACCTGGTTTTGACATCCCTATTAGAAAAGGCATGGGAAAACATTGAAACAAAAGAAGAAACTGCTGATAACCAGCAGTTTCTCCTTTTGTCTCAATATTTTCTATGTCATATTTTACACAAATTCTATCTTTAATTTCTTCTATTTTGTCATTTATGGCAGTTTTTGAATTTGACCACCCTAAAATTTTGTCGTTTGGGAAAGGGTTAATTGCTAGATACTGTCATTCTTGGCAAAATTACAATGTTGGTAATAAGACAAAGCAGCGGTATAAGTTTGGCTGCATATAGACTCTCTCGATGGAGTGTTAATCAATAAGTTCAGTTTAACTTAAACATTTGTATATATGCACCTCCGTGCCGCGTGATTGGCCTACAGTCGGGAGAGAAAATTCACATTTTCTCTGGAAGAACCTGCCTTTCCTACATTTGGAATTCTGGGGTTTCTTTCATATTCGGAGAATGTAGACGTCATTGGATTTTATTATTTTGTAATCGTAGAGAATTTACCAGAAAGTATATGTCTCCGTATTTTGAAATTATTGTCTTAATTGTAAGGTTTTTAATGGTTTTGTTTGAGGATGTCGGCAATCTTAGGTCCTAGAGGTATTATAGATTTTTGTTTTTCTTAGAATTTTAATTTTGTAATTTATGCTAATAAGTTTTTCCAAATATGGTTAACAGACGGTTTTATGCATAAACAAAAGGCTGTAATAATGAGTAAGTACTTATATATGCTTAACCTTTTACCAAAGAAGACCATTTGTGACGTCTCCGAAGCCTTGGGAAAACAGATGAAGACAAATGAAGAAAATGCTGGTAGTGATCATTTTCTCCTTTCATCTCAATATTTTCTAGGCTATCATTTACACAAATTCTGTATCAGTATCCATGTTATCGTTTATAGTTACTCCCTATTGGATCATCTTGACATTTTGTCATTTGACAAAGGGTAAACCTTTTAGTTTGCTTATTGTAATGTTTCCAGACAAAAATTTAATCTCCATACAATTATGTGTTAAACATTACAAGTTTTGTACACTTTGTCAATCATTAATGTAGAATAACCCATTTATATGAAAAAATGATGATTACATGCATCTTGTTCCTTTTACCACAATGGTTTTCAAGCATATTTTGTTGAACTATATTGTCACAGAAATTATTACAGGGACCACTGACAAAGATCAGCCTGTACATGTCTTAACCCATTACCACACATTGACACCTTCTGACTCCCCACACGAAAAAGGCTTTGCAAAACATCATGGAAAATGAAGAAATTGCTTGTGACAAGCAATTTCTTCATTTCCCACAATGTTTTCTACCACAAAAGAACAACAAATACTAAATTTCATTCACTTTAAATTGTCGTCTGCAACATCTTTGAATTTGGATCAACCTAGATTTTTGTCGTTTGGTAATGGGTTAACAATTATTACCTGACAGCAAATTTTCCAAAATCAACGCAGATGACAAAATGGGGGGATTGAAATGTCAACTTGGGAGAAAAGAAATATTTGATAATCTGCAATTTCTCCTTTCCTCTTAATGTTTCTTTAAAGTGACATTTCAGAATAACATGAACAATCAGCAGTTTGTGTGGTAAATTATGTAAATTAGGAATTGTGAAAATTTCAAGCCAAAATATTGCGCCGTTTACGAGAAATTTATATTTTTGTGTTAAAATTGAACAAATTGTTGTGGACAACAGTTCGGATTTATATGCAATTTATCGATTATGTCTCAACTTTAAATGCGTGTTTATCGCTTATTGGCAACAACTTAAAAAAAGTAATAGTATTTATACACATTAGAATAACCAATCTTGGCATCAAGACATACTTTAAAAAAATGAAATTGGAATGAAATGTCCCTTTAACATTACATACAAGTCTTCTACTTCTAACATCAATTATAATGATGTTTATCAGCATTTTCATCTTTTCTCTCAATGATTTCAGATGTTGTCTTTCTTGGGGACATCAGAAGCAGGTCTTGTTTGGGAGTGGGTTAAAGTAACTTACTCCTATTTCACACAAAAAAAAATTGAAAAGAAAATTATTAGATGTTACTTTTGAATAGTTTGAAAGGACATTGAAAAAGTTTCGTTGCGCATTTGAGGCAAAGGAGATTATAACCAGCCCTTCCCCCTATTGCCTCAATGTTTATTAGGCTATATCGAATACAAACTGTAGCTATCAATATCTATTTTGTCTTGTGGCAGTTTTCAATTTGGACCAGTTTTAAATTCTAATGTTTGTGAAATGATTATGAAATAACATGAACAATCAGCAGTTTGTGTGGTAAATTATGTAAATTAGGAATTGTGAGAATTGTCTTATTTATAATATTGCTCTAAACTCAAGACAACAACCATTTTGACCAAATATCATGAAACTTTAAAAAATGTGAGCTGAGTTCGGGAACCATTTGTTCTTAATGATTATACCCATACCCAGTTCAAGGATATTAAAATTTCAAATTCAAATTTAATGGTTTATAAGTTTAATTAATAAGATATACATCATTCTGTGAACTATAGAACTGGACTTGTGAACAATTTTTGCTGGTCAATCCTTTTCCAAACAATTCCTTGTTTTGTTCCCTTTCTCTCAATTGTTTCATTGATCATCCTATACTAGTGGACAGATTTTTGTGTACATAGGAATATTTTCTCTTAGTTTTAAGAACTTTAAATTCTAGAAATATTCTAAAAAAATTAACCAAATTTTCTAAAAATTTATCCATAATGTTTTAGAAAATATTTTAGTCTAATTTTAGAATATGATTATCATAATTTCTTGAAAAGTACTGAGTATCAAAATTACAAGTTAGTACATTTCCAGAGGAAAAAGAAGAATGAAAAGGTATTCGTAGAATTTTTCACATCAATTTTTAGAATCACTTTCACCAATGAAAATCTCAGGAAAGTTCTAGAACAGAAATATTTTGGTCTGATTTCTCCTTTCAGTTCCCTTTTAAAAAAAACAACAACAAGAAAAAAAGAACTGTTTTTGTATGATTCCTGAGTTCTAAAAAAGTTATAGAAAATGTATTAGAATTTTTGTAGAATAATAATACTAGAACTGCATAATGGAATAAATATTGAATAGTTCAAGAACTAACTCTTACTGTTCTAGAGTTATATATGTTTGTAGAACAAAATTTTGCAGTGATGCCACTCTCTGATGATTATAATAATTGTATAGGTCGTGAATAATTTATAACAAAAGCATAGATCTTGAGTAGACTGTGTTAATGCTTATGTTGATCTGAAGCCATATTGGTTTCAAATATCACAAGGACCCTTTTACCAGAGGTGCGTTCTTTAGAGCGAGATTTCTTGAGTTATCTTGAGAATTCTTAAGGTATTTTAGGATAAAGCGTTCTTTAGAGCAAGATTTTTAAGACGCTCAATGGGAGGCGCCGTTACCCTATACTTCGTGCGGAGCCCCTCGGTCAACTCTGTACAAATAATATACCGAGTTGTTCCGAACACCCCATAATTCTTAAACCGCGGAGTTCCGAATGCTCCATACTTTATACAAATGAAGTCATAATGACGTCATTTGTATAAATATGGAGCATTTGGAACAGCTCGGTCAAAGTCTCATTCTTAAAAACGCTTTATCCAAAACACCTTAAGAAATCTTAAAATATCTCGCTCTAAAGAACGCGCCTCAGATTAGAGGTCAATTTCTTGTTTCAACCTCTGATAGCTTATGTGATAATTCTGAGACCTGCAGGGACCTGTTTCATCAAAATATGTAAGACATATTGTCTTTCCAATGTCTTAGGACAGGCTTAGAACATTTGAATAGTGTATCATCAATTAGCCAAAATCTAGGTAAAGCAATTGCTGCTTTAAGTGTTTCTTAAGACATTGGTATTAAAGTAAAGCCTGTATAATTGGCTATGTGACCAGTTACGGAACAAAATTTGTATGGTGCGAAAAGACGATGCTAAAGGGAAGTAATTTTCATTGCTCTCAACATTTGAATATCTGACTATTTTTTGGGTTTTTTTTGCCTACTCTTTATACAATTTAGAAACATATTCACAAAAATTGTTTAGAATATGCCCCTGAAATCTGAGCATGCTCAATTATTTCCGTTTTTTACGGAAACATGTGATAATTGCATGTAACGGAACTTTAAAAAGCTGGGAACTACTATCAGATATTTTTGGAATTGTTCCCTGTATGCTCAGACTTACAAATGTCACAGAATAAGTCAAATATAATGATTATTCAGGGAGTGCATTACACAGGCCTCACTTTGAGTAAAAAATATATCTGAAATTTTTTTATGAAACAGGACCAAGGGACTGAGGGTGTTGAATCCTGGCTTGACCAATAATTACTAATTTGGATGGCACTTTTGCACTGGTGGGAGAAATAAGCATTTTTAGCTCACCTGAGCATGAAGTGCTCGAGGGGAGCTATTGTGGTCACTCACCGTCCGTCGTCCGTCTGTCCGTCTGTCCGTCCGTCAACAATTTCTTCAAACATCTTCTTCTCCAAAACTAACAGGCCAATTTTGACCAAACTTTGCAGGAATGTTCCTTGAGTGACCCTTCTCAAAACTTGTTCGCCGATTTTTGATTCGTCAAAAAAATGTGGGCGTGGCAGGGCGGGGCTTATCACACTTAGAGAAATCCTAAGAAAATTCTTAAAAAAATCAACCATTGTTTCAATTTGAACCAAACTTGGCAGAATTGTTCCTTGAGTGACCCTTCTAAAAACTTGTTCTCAGATTTTTGATTCGTCAAAAAACATGGCCATGGCAGGGAGAAAGGGGCTTATCAGACTTAGAAAAATCATAAGAAAATTCTTTAAAAATCAACCATTGGGCCAATTTGAACCAGACTTTGCAGGGATGTGCCTTAAGCCATTCTTTTTAAAATGTGTTCACAAATATTTTCATTTGTAAAAAATTGTGGCCGTGGCAGGGAGAAAGGGGCTTATCAGACTTAAAGAAATCATAAGAAAATTCTTTAAAAATCAACCAATGGGCCAATTTGAATTAAACTTGGCAGAATTGTTCCTTGAGTGACCCTCTTCAACATTTGTTCATAAATTTATAGTTTCGTCAAAAAATGTGGGTGTGGCAGGGCGGGACTTATCTAACCAAGAGAAATTGTTAAAAAATTCTTCAAAAATCTTCTTCTCCTTAACCATAGGGCCAATTAACCCTTTCCCAAACAAGACCTGGTTTTGACGTCCCTAATAGAAAATGTTTGGGAAAACATTGAGACAAAAGAAGAAACTGCTGATAACCAGCAGTTTCTCCTTTTGTCTCAATATTTTCTGAGCCATATTTTACACAAATCCTATCTTTAATAACATCCATTTTGTCATTTGTGGCAGTTTTTGAAGAGAATCACCCTAAAATTTTGTCGTTTGGGAAAGGGTTAAAACCAAATTTGGCAGGAATGTTCCTTGGCTGACCCTTCTTAAGATTTGTTCGCGGATTTTTTATTCATCCAAAATTGTAGGCGTGGCAGGTCAGCATTTACCGGACTTGGAGAAATCATTAGAAAATTCTTTAAAAATCAACCATTGGTCCAATTTGAACCACATTTGGCAGAAATGTTCCTTGGGTGACTCTTTTCAAAAATTTTTCTCAAATTTTTTATTCGTCAGAAAAAATTGGGCGTGGCTTATCAGACTTACAGAAATCCTAAGAAAATTCTTTAAAAATCAACCATTGGCCCAATTTGAAGCAAACTTTACAGAAATGTTCCTTGAGTGACCCTTTTCAAAATATGTTGGCAAATTTTGTATTGGTCAAAAAAAGTTTGCATGGCAGGGCGTGGCTTATCAGACTTGGAGAAATCATAAGAAAATTCTTTAAAAATCAAGCATAGGGTCAATTTGAAACAAATTTGGCAATGATGTTCCTTGAGTGACCCTTTTCAAAATTTGTTTGCAAATTTTTGATTCGTCAAAAAAAGTGGGCGTGTCTTAAACTTCTTTCAGGTGAGCGATATAGGGCCATTCTGGCCCTCTTGTCTCCTTTTCCCTCAATGCTTTCCATGATTTTGTATTAAAATATCCCAATTTTTGCAACCTACATCTTGTCATCAGTTACACCCAAGAGTTCAATCCATTCTGAAAAATCTTTGTTTGGGAAACAGTTAACTGTAATTTATAATCCCATTACCATGCATTTCGTAGTTGTAAATGCAAAACCTCTTATCTCGTTTTTTGAAAATTTTAATGTGGAGGGAAAAAAGTGTAACAACTTTTCCAAAACTAAAATGTTTTACTTGAAATTTGGACATATTGTTCACAAATAATCTGTCATTAATACTGATTAGTAAAAATATCTCAAAACCTGCAAGAATTGTCTAAACTGGGCACACAAGTTTGTACTTTGAAAATCGCAAAGATCGACATACGAGGTTTTGCATTTACACCGACAATTTACACTTTTTTGTGACAGGCAATTTCTTTACTTTCCTCAATGTTTTCTGTCTAAAAAGTCATAGACATTCATGATTTTATTAACCTTAATGTTTTTTTCCTGCAATATCTTTGAATTTGGGCAAGTCTATCAAACTTTGCTGTCTGGTCATGGGTTAACCCTTTCCCAAAGAAGACCTGGCCCCGGTTTCTCGAAAAAACTTAAGTACGTTCTCATGCTCAAATCTGAACATCGTGCTCAAATTGCATGAAATTCATGTGAACTTCAATCGAATACCCTTCAACGTTGGAGAGTATCCCTTTGAAGTTGAGAATATTCTCATGAGTTTATACTTAAGTTTTTTCGGCTTACTTCTGTCTCTAGAGGTGAGTGGGGATCTGAAAAATAAATAACCCATGTGGCATTTAGGATTATCATGTTTCCAGATCAAAAAACTGATCAGGATCCATTCTGATGTCTATTATGGTTGCTTATAGTTAGATAAGACTTTTGTATATGTGTGCTGATCAGGATCCACATTTATCTCATAATGTTATGCCCGTAGGGCTCTGTTTCCAGATCGGTGCTCAGAAAACCCTATTTCCAGTCATAATAAAGCTTTTTGACGCCCCACAAAATAAAATTGCATCATATTTGAAATGTCGTCATTCTGCAACTTCTTTCAAATTGGACTGCCCCAAAAGTATTGCGGTCTTGTTATGGATGAATTGTCAGCTGACTGCTGTCTAGAATTAAAGAACCAGTCGGCAATATTGTGGTCTGATAGAGCTAGACCTATCCCAGAATATCCATTTTCTAATGCTCGACAAACTACAATGTACCGATACAACTTTAAGGACGACATGCAAGCTTATATACATTTTCGATTCGTCCCGTGGAGGAAGAAACATCGGAATTTTACAGGGTCTCGGAAAACTTGCAAACTGTTCAGCAGGAATATTTCCCCATACTTGGAGAAAGTGTGCGGCACAATATAGCCGAGACAGTCACTGAATATGGATTTTTTCTAACCTAGTTCTAGAGAATTACATAATGTTAAAGAAGTAAATTGCAGCATTGGGTTGAAATATGAACATCAGTGCAAAGACATTCCTGTAATTTTTTTTTTCATTTTTTGCTGACGAGTATATTTTGTGTAATATTTGTTAGTTATTGTGGTTACTTTGAGTGGAAGATCAATAGCTCTGTCTAGAATTTGACCCTTTCCCGAATGGCAACAGTTTAGCTTGGTCCAACTCCAAAGCTACTCCTGATGACAAAATGAATATTGATAACATAGGGTTCTTGTACAATTATGTATGGAAAATATTGAGGCAAAAGGAGAATATGCTGATCATTAGCATTTTCTTCTTTTGCCTCAATGTTTTCCCAAGCTGTTTTGGTAGGGACGTCAAAAGTAAATCTTGTTTGGGAAAGGGTTAACGTGACTGTTAGAGGGCAGGTCTTCAATAGGAAGAAACAGGATGCTACTGAAAGATTGTGAGAATTTTGTGGAACTTTTCTCTAGGATAATTTCTGACTGTAGGTAGCCTTAATGAATACCTTTTATGTACTCGAAGACCCAAACTGGATATTCCTGCAAGGTCTTTTACAAGGGCATCCACTTGAGAAAATGGCGAGACTTGCGAAAAAAAAAAGAGGAGGAATTTAGTCTGTTAGGCCCTATGACAATTATACATGGTCTACAAAATTCTATGAATACTTCTTTTGTCTTATTTTATTTTTAGCTACCAATAATATAGCTGCTACTTTAATTTGAAATGTAACTCTTAAAGATATTTGAGTCTGTGGCTTGTTTTAAAAATGGTTGATCTTAATGCTGTTTATGTATGCAATTTCAAATTTAAATATCTTTGTCTGTAGATTTGTCGAGAATGTTCATATTTGGGGATTATTTCTTTGTTTAATCATATTTAATTGAAGTTTGACTTTGTAGAGGTGAGAAAACCTTGTCTGAGACCATATTTGTCTGTATATATCCTAATTTTAAAATGAGGGCACTGTTTGAATTGATTAACTTTGTGCATAGATTAAAAAGTCATCTCATTGGGTGGAATTCCATGGCGTTGTTTTTAGTCTTACTCAGTCTAATTTATATGATTCCTGTTTTTGTCTTTTACTCGTTTCTTGGTAGGATAGGTGTTAAACTTATTAGATGGCAAAATTATAGACCTGTCTAAAGATGTTGCAGATGACAATGTTTAGTGATGGAAATTCTACATGTTATTTTGACTTTCTAAGTAGCAAATGAGGAACAGCAATTCTTTCGTTTGTCACAATGTTTTCTCAAACATTTTACTTGAGGTGTGTCGAATATTGTCCTTGTGCAGGATTATTGACAAAGTTGCTGCAAGTCGACAGGAAAAGAGTCTTAATTGACTTCCAGTTTTGGGAAGTTCCGTGTAATTGTCAACATTTTTTGAAGATGTGGGAATTTTGCCATATTGAATCAATTCCAGAGGAAAGTTAAGACATTTAAGGTATGAAAAAGCAGAAAATGTATTTACAGTGCATTTGAAGAAGATTTTGGTTTTTATCAGGGTTCCTTTGATAATCAGCATTGTCTTGCTTCTCAATGTTTTATGAACTATTAACCCATTACGGGACTAGTCCAATTTGAAAGGTGTTGCAGATTGATGATAATAACAAGTTGGTAAAATTTTAAACATCTTTGATTTGGGTCAGAAAACATTTTTGATTATGAAGAAATTGCTTGTGACGAGCAATTTCTTCGTACAATGTTTTCCCAAGTATTTTTCTTGAGGACATCAAAAGCAGTCAGAGTGTAGGTATGGCTTAATAATTACGGTAATTTACAGGTTCCCCATTTATATGTCATAGTATCGTGAACCTATGTTGGCGAGCAGCTTGAGGCTCGGTAAGGATTTTGTGGTAGTATTGGTATGAGAAACAACAGTGATAAGTGCGCCAGAAAACAATCTGTATTAATTGATTGAATGGGTAAATGCCACTTTCAGCTATTATGGTTATATTGCGTCGGCTTGAGCACCTAACAATGGATTCCTGATATTTCTATTACCAGGGCTACCACAATAATCAATTCAAGCCTGCTGCTCTCTCACTCAAATGATTAACATTGATTGGTGTGAGACAAATAAGCCGTCAAATGTAAGAAAGGACATTTGCTGAAAAGGGGTTCAAAACCATGAGCCCTAGATATTGATAGGTTCTGATCTTATCTACTGAGCTATATCCAGACTCAGCGGATGTTTATAAAGATAACATTTTTGTGCTAAAAATGATTAAGATTTGTTTTCCAGCATTTTTATACGCCCAAAGGGTTGTCTTATGTTATGGCCTATGTTGTCCATCTGTCCATCAGCAATTTCTTGTGTTTGCAACCTTTACAGTTTCAGTCAGAATTTCATCATACTTGTCACAATGAATCTCCATGGTGTCTAGTTGTGCACACCACTTACCTAATTCAGATAACTCTTTTCCTTCTTGAATTATCTGTCCTTGAATGAAAAATGACCATTTTCTTGTGACTGTAACTCATACTGTTTCAACAGTGATACAATCAAACTTGCCATAATGAATCTCCATGGTGTCTACTTGTGCAAGCAACTACTAAAATCCAGATAATTCTTGGCATTCTTGAATTATTTGCCCTTGAATTGAAAAAAATGGCTTATTTTACTGACAAGCCCCTGGGCCTCTCGGGCGTATATGCGCAGCTCCGCAAAGCTCTTGTTTTCTTTTGCCCTGATGCTTTCAAAAGCCATTTATATCAAGGTCTTGTTTTTGAAAATTCCAATAAAGAGGGGCTTTGGAAATCATTGAGAGATAAGGAGTTGATGTTGATACATGTTTCAGAATTTCTTACATTGAATTATTATGTCATTATGTTATACATCTATATGTTTTGGTTATACATGGACAAGTCAAGTCCTAGAAACCATGGAGATTCATTGTGGCAAGTTTGATCAAATTCTGATTGAAACTGTAACAGAATGATGCAGACACAAAGAAATTGAAATTTGGAAAAGGGGACAAGCAAACATGTTATTGAAAAACAAAATGATATTCTTATTTTCTTCTTGTAATTTTGCTTTTGAGGAATTTCAATGAAATAATGTTTTTGAAAAGGGTTTATTAGAAAAAAAATCGACTTGATAAAATAATCATGGTAACATGATGAACATTATGGCTACAATTTTAATGGGTGTTTAATTTCATATCCAATTTTTGTCGCCAGATATTTTAGATAATTAAAAAAAATCATACATTTACACAAAAATATTATACTGATTAGAAAATACAGCAGCTTAAATTAACCCTTTTGCAGTCAACAGCTTTTTGACCTGCTCAAATGGAAAAAGTTAAGACTAATAGTAATGTCAGCTTGACAAAGCCTGTACTGTGTGATCTTGACAAACTGCACTACCTGCTCACTAAATAGCCCTTTCTCAAATGACACAATTTTAGAATTGTCCTATTTGAAAGCTGCTGCAGAAGATAAAATGGATGTTAATAAAGATAAGATTGTTTTTACAAAACAGCTGGTTATCAGCAAATTCCTTCTTTTGTCTCAATGTATTGCCAAGCTATAAAACAGATCTTGTTTAGGAAAGGGATGTAAAATATTCATAATTGATTATGTTCTCATAATCCATACCCACCTGATAAGGTCACAGACTAGTCCAAGTTGTTATGAGTTTCAGATGATAAAATAATTGTAAAATTAGAAAGTGATATTTAAAAAAAGAGAACTTTCAGGGAATTGGAGATTAACATTTTCTTTGTTTCCATTTGGTGTTTCATTGCCTTTTCTTGAATGGAAGTGATATTTAATAAATGTTGATTGAACCATTTAATGATCATTCATTTAAAATCTGCATTTATATGACAAGGATTTTATCTTTTTTAACCCATTACCAGACAACACAAAATTAGACTGTCCCAATTTGAAAGCTGCTGCAGACGACAATATAATCATGTGAATTGATTTTTACATCTTTCAGTCTTTCTTGGTAGAAAACATAGTAACACGGTGGGTAATCGATATATTCAGAGCCACTGGCTCCGCACTTTAAGCATTATACTAGACTTCCGGTCCACGTTCGGCTCCGAAGTTATTTGCGGATTTTGGTAAACAACGAAAGGTAGGTGCTGGTTTGTTTGCTTTTCTTTCTTATTTTACTGACTCTAACCACAAAAACGCAATGCTATTCGATGCCTACGATATTTTCCCCTTGAAAAACACACAGGATATTGAGCAACACCTCTTCTTTTTTTCTGAATCACTTTCATTCCGAGATCAACTGTACAGAAAGCTAAAGGAGTCGGGAGATATCTTTCTGTAAAAGTGTATATTTTGAACCTGTTTGACTAGGTGTTATTGTTTGAAGTATGGTTATGTGATAATTGAACAAGTTCAATGTCCCTCGAAATGTCAACAGACAAAATCATAGAGAAAATACTGAAAAAATGTCCGGCTCTGATTATGTCCGATGGATCTGATTATGTTGATTGGCTATGATTATGCATGTTGGCTCTGAAGTTGTTGGTCCGTATGCTTATTTGAAAACCCTCACAGTTCAAATCATTTGGTTTTAAACAAATTTAAAAAAAGTACTGTTCTTATAAAAAAGATACTTTCTTCTTAGATTTGATCGCGAACGTTTTGGAACAAACATCGCATTGGAATGCTCTAACGTTTTGATGTATTAATGTCTCGTGTCGTCTTCTACATTGTTTTGTTGCAAAAGTTTTATCACACACTGTACAATTAGTATGTTCAACACTTTGTTCATGTAGCCTATATCGTGTTCATGAAACTTGGCACTTGATTGTCGTGCAGACACGAGGAGGGGTGATCCAAAAGTTCGTACACTGGGTTTATAAAATTTTTAGAGTGTTGACTAGCAAAACAAAAGTTGTACAGTTTTTAAATGTGACATCTGCACAACACATGTGGATTTTTTTTCAATTATGTACATATAACAGAAACTGTTCTTGCCCCGTGACAAATTTTAGACACAGACCATGCGCGGGGCGGGGGAGCAAGAACGTCAAAAGCGACGTCAATTTCATGCGATTATGAACCTTTCTATTCTAAGTGCCTATTTAATATCATGCAATTCTGTGTCCGATGTATAAATGTGCTGAAAGTGTTATCATACAATTTTAGAATCGAAATGTTGACTTATTCTCTGTCTGGATGTTTTAAGATCGATCTACTAGGGCCTATCAAAGCGGAGCCTATTGATACTGTTTACCTCAGTTCTGACGTCGTTAATCGGGTCGTGGCCGTTTGCAAGAATACCTTGACATTCATAATCCTCTATTGAAGTCCGAATCTTTGGTGTCACTTAAACATAATTTCTCTACAGCGCCATATTCTTCTTTTCTTCAACATTTTAAATATAGGTGTCGGTGTATGATCAAGATCATGACAGAATTATTTATGATTGACCGACATTCAAATTTCGTTGTTGTCGTCATATGACTATTCCACTAATTTGCTATATCTTATAAAAATGTAGTGTATTCATAACAATTATTACATCAACGTATAGAACTTGGTGTCACTGTGCAATACTAGCCTAATAATAATTTTCACCAATAATTGCCGCAGGAATTTAAGAAAATTTGATTAATTTAACGTTCATGTATCATTTTTAGCTCCACTGGCCGAAGGCCAGCGGGGCTTATGTCATGACCCTGTGTCCGTCGTGCGTGCGTGCGTGCGTCCGTCCGTCCGTCCGTCCGTGCGTAAACAATTTTCAAACATCTTCTTCTCCAAAACTACTGGACCAATTTCAACCAAACTTCACCAGAATCATCCTTGCATGAATCTCTACCAAATTTCTTCAAAGAAATAAAATCCGTGCAGAACTTGAATTTTAATTAATTTAAGTTTAAATTTTCAAAAAATCTTAAAAAATTCTTCTTCTCCAAAACTACTGGACCAATTTCAACCAAACTTCACAGAAATTTTCCTTGCATGAATCTCTACCAAATTCCTTCAAAAGATTAAAATCCGGGCAGAACTTGAATTTTAATTAATTTAATTGATTTAAATTTTCGAAAAATCTTTAAAAATTCTTCTTCTCCAAAACTACTGGACCAATTTCAACCAAACTTCACACGAATCATCCTTGCATGAATGTCTACTAAATTCCTTTAAAAGAATAAAATCTATGCAGAACTTGAATTTTAATTAATTTAATTGAATTGAATTTTCGAAAAATCTTTAAAAATTCTTCTTCTCCAAAACTGCTGGACCAATTTCAACCAAACTTCACAGAAATCTTCCTTGCATGAATGTCTACTAAATTCCTTTAAAAGAATAAAATCTGTGGAGAACTTGAATTTTAAATAATTTAATTGATTTAAATTTTCGAAAAATCTTTGAAAAAATTCTTCTCCAAAACAACTGGACCAATTTCAACCAAACTTTACAGAAATGTTCCTTGCATTAATCTCTTCATAATTCCTTCAAAAAATAAATTCTATGTAGAATTTGAAGTTTAATTTATTTAATTAAATTAAATTTTCGAAAAATCTTTAAAAATTCTTCTTCTCCAAAACTAATGGACCAATTTCAACCAAACTTTACAGAAATGATCCTTGCATTAATCTCTTCTTAATTCTTTCAAAAAAAAATGAAATCTATTTAGAACTTAAATTTTGAATAATTAAATTAAATTAAATTTTCGAAAAATCTTTTTTCCAAAACTACTGGACCAATTTTAACCAAACTTCACACGAATCTTCCTTGCATTTATCTCCTCTAAATTCCTTAAAAAAATAATTTCTGTGTAGAACTTGAATTTAAATAAAATAAACAATCTTCTTCTCCAAAACTATAGGACCAATTTTAACCAAACTTCACAGGAATCTTCCTTGCATGAATCTCTTTCAAATTCCTTCACGATCGGACGAAAAGCTTGGCTGTTGTGGGCTAGGCTTTTTTATGCTATATGAAACAGTGTAATTTTAAGAAAATATTAAAAACATTTCTGCTCCTTAATCACATATTAGATTTCATTCTGGTGTAGCATGAATCTTCTTTGAATAGACCTCTATTGTATTCCTTCAAGAAGTTCGTAGTCTAAATGTCTAAAAGCCAGTGGAGCGATACAGGGCCATCTTGGCCCTCTTGTTGATGCTCCCCGCCTAGACGTACACACGTTACTATTGTAACACAGTTTACGGCCACTATAACTTTTTTTGTTAAAAGTTTTATTTTTTATACCGTCTATAGGTAATGAAGTATGTTACTACCAAATTATATACTGATCAAGCTAGTGATAAGGAAGCTATGGGTCCATTACACGAATTTTTGGATCACCCCTCGTACCTTGCTACAAATACTGCACGGGTATTTCCTTCTCTCCATCTGTAAATAAAATCATGACATCCGCAAATGATCACACATACCTTTAAAGTCCTTTATTATATCTCATTAATACTCACTGGACCATAAGAAAAGTCGTTTGTCAACAACTTCAGAGCCAACTTACATAATCATAGCCAATCTACATAATCAGATCCATCGTACATAATCAGAGCCGGACATTTTTTCAGTATTTTTTCTATGATTTCGTCTGGTGACATTTCGAGGGACATTGAACTTGTTCAAGTATCACATAACCATACTTCAATCAGCAACACCTAGTCAAACAGTTTCAAAACATACCGTTTTACAGAAAGATATCACTCGACCCCTTTAGCTTTCTGTACAGTTGATCTCGGAATGAAAGTGATTCAGAAAAAAAGAAGAGGTGTTGCTCAATATCCTGTGTGTTTTTCAAGGGGAAAATATCGTAGGCATCGAATAGCATTGCGTTTTTGTGGCTAGAGTCAGTAAAATAAGAAAGAAAAGCAAACAAACCAGCATCTAGCTTTCGTTGTTTACCAAAACCCGCAAATAACTTCGGAGCCGCACGTGGACCGGAAGTCTAGTATAATGCTTAAAGTGCGGAGCCAGTGGCTCTGAATATATCGATTACCCACCGTGTAGTAAGTGAAGAAATTGCCAAGATGTTTTCCAAAGCCTTTCTTGTTGAGTGCCAAAAGGCGTCACTGTGGTAATGGGTTAAAAGACAAAATTGTGAACTAGTCAAATTTCAAAGGTGATGCATATGACAAAATGAAAGTTTGGGAAATATGTATGTTAAAACATAAAAAGTATCAAGTGAAAAGAAGAAAATGCATTTTCTTCTTTTCTTTCAATGCTTTTGATATTCTTTTCTTTCAATGCTTTTGATAAGGTCTTTAACCCTTTCCCAAACAAGACCTGCTTTTGACGTCCCTATTAGAAAAGGCTTGGGAAACATTGAGACAAAAGAAGAAACTGCTGATAACCAGCAGTTTCTCCTTTTGTCTCAATATTTACTATGTCATATTTTACACAAATTCTATCTTTAATAACATCCATTTCTGTCATTTGTGGCAGTTTTTGAAGTGGATCACCCTAAAATTTTGTCGTTTTGGAAAGGGTTAATGGGATGTCCCAATTAGGGCTTGAGATGGAAAAGTTTAACCCATTACCAAACAGTAAAAATTTAGACTGATCCAAATTCAAAGATGTTACAGACAACAATATCAGGTGAATAAGATTTAATACTTCTGGGTAGAAAACTTTGTAGGAAATGAAGAAATTGCTTGTCACAAGCAATTTCTTCATTTTCCACAATGTTTTCCAAAGCCTAATTTGAATGGCGTCAAAAAGAGTCAATGTATGGTAATATATAGGTTAAAATTAAATGACAGTGATTTAGTGAAGTTTAGTGTTCACATTTTGTTTTTGCAGATCAAGTGTGAGATTTTGTTGCACAATAATTAGCATAATAGCTGGGAGGAAAGATTTGCCCCAGCCCTCCCACATTTTGTGATTGGTCGCAGAATGTGCATAACCGATGCACATGCAATTATTGGTAAATCAATGTGCATACTTAAATTGCATGACAGCATCCGATCCTTCGCTCCTACAGCTTCACTTCTTATTTGATAGCGAATGGCGTTAAACAATACTTATGATATCGTTTCTTGATAACGAATAGAGAGCGAGTCTTGAAATTGTTGTGTGTGAAAGGCTTTCAATAAACGCTGCATTTCCCTGCAGTTATGAGTTTATCATTGAAAAGTGACGATATATCAACATCTATTGAAAAATTCATTTATACCAAAAGATTTTAAAAAAACTTATGTATTGAGAAACCTAAGTATAATTCTAATGAATTATTCAAAACATCATAAGAAAAGGAGAAAGATGGAACACAACAATGACTTTGTCCTTTCCAACTTTACAAATATATATCAGTCTCATCCAAATTATTTTCATTTAGAAGATTAAAACATTCTAATATTATGTGCTTATTTAGTATTTCAGAGGGAACTGAGAATAAGTACATCTTTATAAGCAAGTTTTGTTAAAAAAAGTGAAAAAGCTAGAAAAGAAGATCGCACATAAATAGCATTATTCATATAGCTTTAAATTCTGTAAAATGCAAATACAAACTTTCAATAAGAATGAATCAATCATTATGTTTGAAATGCATACCATATGTTTCAACTTCTCATTTAGGAGTGGACTTGGTACAATTTCCGCTCAAAAAGTTGATATAAGTCCAAGAACTGTTCTAGAACATTCTACCATGTTATGTTCTAGAACAGTTCTAGAACTAAAAATACATTCTTGAACTTTTTTGCAGGGGTTGTAAAGTGCTGGATATGTGACAATAAGGTTGCTGGTTCAAGCCCCTGCTACTCCAGGCTTTACGATGAGACTTAGTCCTGTCTCCATAATGACATAAGCCGTTGAGAGGGATTTACAACATTTCTTCATTCAAACAATATGTCATTATCTAAAGATCACTAATTTTCCAAATAATGCTTTTACAAAAAACTGTATAAAGTGAAAAAAATTATAACAAATAAAATTTGTCTTTGATTCAAACTAAACAATGAATCATAGAAGATTTTCTTTGAAATAAGGCCACAGAACTTTTACCAGAGCTTACTTTCGAAACAATTATATTGTGCACAATGAAGCACAAAAAATCTAGAGAGAAGAGGAGGAAATGCTTGGTCATCATCATTTCTTGCTTTTCTCTGTTTAAGGGTCAAGTCATGTTGACAGAAATTATAAGAATTCATGGCTAGGCACATTAGGTGAAGCAGTGTAATAAACGTGAACACACACTGAAATTATCGTTAAACCCATTCCCACACAGTATCTGTTTTGCTGCCCAAAAGATACAGGTTTTGGAAAACATTGTGGAAAATGCATGAAGAAATTGTGACAAGCTATTTCTTTTTTCCCCACTATGTTTTCTACAATAAAAATAAATTTCATTTACTTCAAACAGTTGTCTTCAACTCATTCCCTCATAATGACACTTTGACAACTACAACAAAATGTAAAGACCTGAAAACACTGGAAAATAAAGAAATTGTTTGTGACAAGCAATTTTCATTTGCCACAGTGTTTTCCATTCAAGAAGGGCAATAATTGTAAAATTTTATTCACTTAAAATTGTTTTCTGCAACATCTCTGAATTTGGACCAGTCTAAAATTATGCCATCTGGTAATGGGTTTAATTAGCTAAGTATTTGAGTTGTGAAAAATTATCTGAAGTTTGGAAATATCAAGAAGATATCTGAATTTTCTTCTCCTGAAATATTTTAAAATAGAGAATGGTGGCTGACATAATTGTTCAAGATTCTTAGAAAAACAATTAAGTGAGCCAGAAAGCAGGCTTCAATCGATAGATAATATGAACTAATTGATTTCGTATTCTGAGCACTTTTGGCTGGATCCCAGTACAATTTTTGCTGAAATCTATTTTATGGTAGTTTGTAATAGTTTGTCCCATGTGTCTTTGATTCACATACAAGTTCTGTGTTTAGACTGTATACAATGTAAACCCTTTTCCAAACTACTAGGACTGTCCCAAATTTCAAATTTGCTATTGAGGACAAAGTCAAATGGGGGGGAGGGGTATATAGGAATCACCTTGTCTGTCCGTCCGTCCACATTTTTTGTCCAGAAATTGACAGATTTGGATGAAAATTCACAGAAATGATCAACGTCCCATGGACATTGGCATGAAAAAATTGCTTTGCGATTCGAGGTCAATCAAGGGGATCATTTGACTTTGAATTTATGACTTGCGCCTCTGGGGGTATTAGTTCAGTGACAGTCCTTGTTTTACTTAGTGTTTTCCCAAGCCTTTTCTGTTAGGAGCATGATTTACTGTCATGATATATGGCTTCACATAATAAAATGTAAAAAAAGTATATTAATAGTTAATGTCATTTTCAGCAAGTCTGATCCTGGATAATTGATAGTTGGTGATTATCTACAGAGGGGGGTAATAATGCTGTATTTATCATTAACAATGGACTGTTTCCAAAGATGTATGCAACTTTAATAAGCTGCCATATTATTGATGAGCATATTGGGTGTCTAGAATGTGCCTTGTTTAAAACCCATACACACATACCAATGCTTTTTGATGCCCATCAAGATAGTCTTTTGAAAACATTGCGGGAAATGAAGAAATTGCTTTTGACAAGCAATTTCTTCTTTTCACACAATGTTTTATTCAGAAAAAGGAGAAAATGTAAAGGTTTGTTCACTTGAAATAGTTGTCTGCAAATCTTCGACGTTTGACCAGTCTAAAATTATACCGTCTTATAATGGGATACTTGTGCTGGATTTTTTTTTTGTAGTTTATTTAAAGCCCCTTACATTCTATTCACAGTGGAGATTGTGCATCATGGGATGGATAACGAATACGGACAAAATAATCTCGATTCTGGTGAGATATTTTGCAATAACTTCCTTATTTGTGGGTCAATCTTCAAAGGGTTTGTTGCATGTACCCCGCCTTACCGAGCTCTTTCAGTGGATGTATGACATATTAGAAAACTCTCAGTACTTTTCCGAAATATTGTCCCAACCGACCAGAAAGCGAAATGGTAACGACTACTGCCAAATTAAGCACGCTTCAGATAAGAACTTGTGCAATAACTTTCTTATTTCTGTGTCAATTTTCATGCGGTTTGTTGCATGTACTCCGTCTTACTGAGCCCTTTTCTCAGATGTATTACACATCTGGAAACTCCTTGTACTTTTCTCAAAAAACGATCCCAACCGACTAGAAAAAAAGCCTGAATTTTTTGTTGTTTTTCTGGTCGGTTGGGATCAATTTTTGGACAAAGTACAAAGATTCTACAAACAAGTCATATATCTGAGGAAAGAGCTCAGTAATGCGGGGTACATGCAACAAACCGCTTGAAAATTGACTCAGAAACAAGAAAATTATTGCACAATTTCTTACCTGAAGCGAGGCAAAATTGTCCGTAGTCGTTATCCATCCCATCATGCACAATCTCCACCGTGTATATATGACCCTGAAAGTTTTCCCATCATAGAAATAACAAGGTCAGGATGCTTTGGCACATCTTTGCCATAAACAGAAAGCGCTATTTAATCCTTGCTTCTGGAAATTTTTGGAGTTTATCCAGGCTAGTTCAGAACAAAAAAAAAATCTATTATAGTATTCAAATTTTTAAGTTTAGAATTTGGATGGGTGTTGTCAGTGTTTTCTTCTTTTCTCTTGATGCTTTCAATAGGTCACATCATTGGGACTTTTAAAACCAGGGCTTAGTTTGAAAAGAGTTAATTAATTGTGAATGGTTGACTTCTTTTCCTTTTCTGAGTACTTCTGACACCTCACTCCTTAAGGGCACTCACTATATGAGATGTTGTATCGTAGAAAGTTGTGGTTGTAGTTCATGGAATCCTCAGGAATACTTTTCATTTCATGGTCTACATGTCACTAATGGGAATATTATGTGTTAAATGGGAATAGTTTACATGTCATTAATGGGGATAGTTTACATGTTATTAATGGGGAAATTTTAAATGTCATTAATGGGAATATTTTACATGTCATTAATGGGGGTAGTTTACATGTCATTAATGGGATATTTTACATGTTATTAATTGGGATATTTGACATGTCATTAATTGGAATACTTTACATGTCATTAATGGTGATAGTTTACATGTCATTAATCGGAATACTTTACATGTCATAATTTACATGTCATTAATCGGAATACTTTGCATATCATGGATGGGGATAGTTTACATGTCATTAATCGGAATACTTTACATGTCATTGATGGGAATAGTTTACATGTCATTAATCAGAATACTTTACATGTCATGGTTTACATGTCATTAATCAGAATACTTTACATGTCATTTTGGAATACTTTACATGTCATGAATGGGGATAGTTTACACATGTCATTTATTGGATGCTTTACATGTCATGGTTTACATGTCATTAATGGGGATAGTGTATATGTTATTAATCGGAATATTTTTCATGTCATTAATCAGAATCTTTTACATGTCATTAATTGGAATAGTTTACATGTTATTAATGGGAATAGTTTACATGTCATGGTTTACATGTCATTAATCAGAATACTTTACATGTCATAAATGGGGGATAGTTTACATGTCATTAATCGGAATACTTTACATGTCATTAATTGGAACACTTTACATGACATTCCTGGGGATAGTTTACATGTCATTTATCGGAATGCTTTACATGTCATTAATGGGGATAGTTTACATGTCATTAATCGGAATGTTTTACATGTCATTAATGGGAATAGTTCACATGTCATTAATAGTAATACTTTACATGTCATGGTTTACATGTCATTAATCGGAATACTTTACATATCATAAATGGGGATAGTTTACATGTCATTAGTGGGGATATTTTACATGTCATTAATGGGGCTATTTTACATGTCATTAATGGGAATATTTTACATGTCATTAATGGGGATATTTTACATGACGTTAATGGGAATATTTTACATGTCATTATTTGGAATATTTTACATGTCTTAAATAGGAATATTTTACATGTCTTAAATAGGAATATTTTACATGTCATTATTGGAAATATTTTTTATATGTCATTATTTGGAATATTTTACATGTCTTAAATAGGAATATTTTATGTGTCATAAATAGGAATATTTCATGTCTCAATAACAACTTCATTTTACCTTTAATTCCAGGTATGTTAAAATTGGTGTGGCCATTGATAATCTTGGATTCATATTATTAATTTGTGACTTGTGGCAGTTTGTAGAATCAACTGTGTTATAAAATTATTTCATTAAAAGGAATATTTTGTATGTTAATAACAAGAATATTTCACCTGTAATTCCAGGTATGTTGAAGAACATGTACAGAGGACAGGTGTGGCCATTGAGACGCAGGGATTCACATTTGTTACCAGTGGTAGGAAGAGAGAATCACTCACTGTGAGTTTATGCCTTACTGAAATTGATCTTTTCCCCAAGCGCAGTATGTATCTTTTCCCCAAGCGCAGTATGTAAGGCTTGTCTAAAGTGAAAGGAGTAGCAAATGACAAAGTCATGGCTAAGTTACAGAAATTGCTGTGTAAAAGCAAAGAAGACCTTGGAGGAAAAGGAGATTAAAGCTTATCATCAGCATGTTCCCCTTTTCCTTAAATGTTTTATACCCGGTCGTGTCAAATATCCTTTCTTTCATCAATGGTTTGATATCGTGACCTAATATTGGCGAGCAGCTGGAGGCTAGGTTAGGGTGTTGTGGTAGTACTGGTATGAGAAACAACAGGAATCAATGGTTAGGTGCTCCAGCTTCCACAATATGACCATAGCAGTTGAAAACGGCATAAAACCCCAATTGATAAACAATCCCTAAAGGTTTTTGTCTAATGAAGTTATCAAAAGGAGTCTATGTTGGGAAATTTCTTTCTCAAGCAAGACAAGCTTTTGACATTCTAGTATCTTCTCATTTTGCCTCAATTTCTAGATTATATTGTATGCTACTATAATATCGTCGGTGCTATGACAAAATTGGGTAACAAATTAGTTACGCAATTTTGTCAATTTTCGTTTATAAATGCTTTCTACTAAGTCTGTAGGAGCGCATATTCTGTTAAAACGGCGTTTCTCTACACCTTTTAGAACCCTTTCAATTATCATGTGACAAAATTGCGTAACTCGATTTAGCTGACAAAAATGCGTTATACATAGACAATGTGTTATACCTAGACAATTTTTTTACACGAAAGTAATAAAAGGCTGAGAAATGGCATTCTCCTCTGTTTTTCTTCTACTTTAACCAATAAATGAACCGTAAGTTATGTTCAATTACGTTATTAGCTCACCTGAGCATGAAGTGCTCAAGGTGAGCTATTGTGGTCACTCAATGTCCGTTGTCCGTCCGTCTGTCCGTCTGTCTGTCAACAATTTGGTGTTAACACTCTAGCATCCACAAAAGTTGGCCAATCTTAATCAAACTTGGTCAAAGCAAGTATGGTTATAAGTTCTCGGATGAGTTCGATTATGGGCCTGATCGGACTTGGAAGTCTGGGGTTATTTGCCCTTGAACGTAAAAAATAGCTAGTTTTGACCTTGTTAAGGTAGAATAATTCTAATGGATATTTACTATTGTCGTACATTTTCGACAAATGTCGACAATTTCCGTATCTTTACTTTTAGCAACAGCATTGCTAAATATAGCAACAGTGTTGCTAAATATTACTTCCCTTTGTAAATGAAATTCCCCGAGTACACCCTGGATATCTTTTTCTGGTATGATTCTCCGTTTAACAGCAATTTTTTAGAGACATTTTCGTGTAATTTTACATGATTTTGATTGATATCATCAGTTTGTAAGTGATTAGAAACTTTGATTTTAATGAAACTGCCTATTTAGGAAACTAATTGTAGTATGTATAATAGTCGTTTCTTCCCTTGGTACTGGCTGGCTCAATATAACGAGAAACCCTACAGTAGAAGACACATACATGTATTCTAATGAAATCTATGGCGGTTATCAAACGCCTATCGTTTGAGAACGACGCGTGGATCAGATCATCATTGTTCAGACTTTCGCACTCGATTTTCATCACTTCTTCGCCGGCGATCCTTATTTAAAGGTGCAAACTCGTTGTCAGTTAATTGTAACGTGGTTTGATCCGTGGTTTGATCCTTTTTTTAGATTCTTTTTCCATTTAAGTCCTTAGATTCAATATGCAATCCAGAAGAAGTGGTATAAGGAAGCTGTTATAAACTATAAAAAGATTAAGTACAATTTTGTCTTTAGAATTTGCATTACTTTTTACAAATAGCGATGTTCAATTGGTTACTAGGTAAAGGGTTAAAATGGTGAAAGTCATACGAAATCACAACTGATATGTTATCGTTTGCCAACTTCTGAAAGTCTAATACAACATTTGGGTTTTAGTTATAAGCATATAATTAGATATGGGCTACGGTACCCTTCATTTGGGGCATTGACTTCTTTTGGGAAAGAAATAGTGCGTTCGAAAGCATGAGGGTACTAAGAATTACCTTTATATGTTTTCAATTTTTGGCGGATAAAATGTACATATGTGGATTTTATCGTGTTCCTACACATATAAGAATAATTTTGATATCGGTTTTAGAGAGTGCGCGAACTTATTTCTGGCACTGTCAACACTTGTTTCAGAGGCATAAATTTCAAACTAGGAAATAAAGAGGCTTTATTTTTAAATAAGCACGCAGTAATTTAACAAAATATCTCTCATATGCGCACAAAGGTCATATCATTTCACATCAGACGATGGGTAAACATGTTTTTGATAATAAAAACCAAAATCTAAACACATTTAATGTGTTTATGTCCAAAATTCAGATACTTTTTTGCTTTGAGTGGTGACCGCCATATTGGAATTTTGCAAGTTGGGGGTGGGATAAGGGAAAATCAAATTTCTAGTAAACCTCTGGACCGATTTCTGTCATATTGCACATATAGATGTCTTATATAATGTACTATCAGGCAGAAGTGTTTGTCACCCCAATTTCTAAAGTTGCCATTAGGCGTATTCTACCTTAACACTCTAGCATCTACAATTATTGATCAATCAAGACAAAACTTGGACATAATGTTGGAGAGCATAAGATCTCAGATGAGTTCAATTTTCAGTCTGATCTGACCAGAAAGACGAGAGTTATGTGCCCTTGAATTTGACAAAATTGCCATTTTTATACGCCCGTCGAAGACGGGACGTATTATGGGATCACCCGTGATGTCCGGCGTCCGGGTGTCCGGGCGTCCGGCGGCGTCCACTTCTTTGTCCGGAGCATAACTCTGTCACCTTAAGTCCGATTGACTTTAAACTTGGCAGTTATATTCTTCTCATCATTACGGAGTGCAGTGCACAAGAACCATAACTGTACCTGGCTTATTTTTTGAGTTATTGCCCTTTGTTGTTTTTCATACTTGAATCTTGTCCGGAGTATATCTCTAAAAGTATAATAGCTAGGATCATGAAACTTCATGGGTGTATAGATCTCACAAAGAGGGAGTGCAGTGCACAAGAACCATAACTCTACCTGGCTTATTTTTTGAGTTATTGCCCTTTGTTGTTTTTCATACTTGAATCTTGTCCGGAGTATATCTCTAAAAGTATAATACCTAGGATCATGAAACTTCATGGGTGTATAGATCTCACGAAGGGGGAGTGCAGTGCATAAGAACCATAACTCTACCTGGCTTATTTTTTGAGTTATTGCCCTTTGTTGTTTTTAGCTCCACTGGCCTTCAGGCAAGCGGGCTATTGTCATGGCGCTGTGTCCGTTGTGCGTCCGTCCGTCCGTCCGTCCGTCCGTCCGTCCGGTCATCAACTTTTTCTTAAAAAATCTTCTCCTCAGAAACTACATGATGGATTTCAATCAAACTTCACAGGAATGATCCTTAGGTGGTCCTCTATCAGATTCCTTCAATTGATTTTGATTGAACCAGAAAGTCTGGAGTTATCTGCCCTTGAATTAAAAATGGCTATTTTGACTTTGTTTTCACACTAGCCACTACAAATATTTATCAATCAAGACAAAACTTGGTAAGAATGTTGGTGCTGATAAGATCTTGCCTGGGTGCAATTTTCAGCTTGATCTGAAAATTACATCTTGAGTTATGTGCCCTTGAAATTGGCAAAATTACTATTTTTAGCTCCACTGGCCTTCAGGCCAGCGGGCTATTGTCATGGCGCTGTGTCCGTCGTGCGTCCGTCCGTCCGTCCGTCCGGTCGTCAACTTTTTCTTTAAAAATTTTCTCCTCAGAAACTACTGGATGGATTTCAATCAAACTTCACAGGAATGATCCTTAGGTGGTTCTCTATCAGATTCCTGGAGAAAGTCTGGAGTTATCTGCCCTTGAATTGAAAAATGGCTGTTTTGACTTTGTTTTCACTCTAGCAACTACAAATATTGATCAATCAGGACAAAACTTGGTCAGAATGTTGGTGGTGATAAGATCTTGCATGAGTGCAATTTTCAGCTTGATCTGAACATTACGACTTGAATTATGTGCCCTTGAAATTGGCAAAATTACCATTTTTGACCTTATATTTACTCAAACAACCATAAATATCCACCAATCAACAGAAAACTTTCACATTATCTCACTGGCCATAAGATCTTGCATGGGTGTAATTTTCAGCTTCATAGGAATCTTAAATCGTGATTTATCTGCCCTTGAATTTGACAAAATTGCTGTTTTCGACTTCAATTTTACACTCTTTACATCCACAAATATTGAACAATCAGGTCAAAACTTAAACAAGATGTAGGTGAAGTTAAGATCTTGCTTTAGTGTGATTCTTAGCTAGATAGGAATATAAAATCCTCAGTTGTATGCCTTTCAATTTGACAAAATTGCTGATTGTGACTTTGTTTTCACTCTTACAGCCAAACTCACTCTAACAAAGACAAAGCTTAATTGTAACCAATAGATCTTATATGAATGTATTTTCGGCTTTCTATTTACTTTGTAATTGCTTTAAGAGCAACAAGTATTGAAAAATATAGTCAAAACTTTGACTTGTTATTACAAGAAATTCAGGTTTGAATAGCCATTAGCATTAATTTTGGAATAGGGTATTTCCCCAAATCTATTTTTAGCTCAAATCTATTTTTAGCTCAAAATGTATTTTTAGAAATACGAAATATTTTGGAGTAAACAATGATTTGTAATTTAGATCTGTTTGGAAGAAGGAAACTTTTAATTGCTTGTATCATACTAAGCAGGAATGTTCTCCAATTTCGTTTTACCCTTTCTCAAATGGCAAACATATAGTTTTACTTTCTTTGCTTCAAGAACCACACATTTTGAACAATCTAGTTTTGTAACTTTCTTTTTGCTCAATGAAACTCAAGCATTGAACAATCTAATCAAAACTTGGATTGAATATTACATGAAATTCAGGCCTGTGGAGCGACTCAAGACCTTCAGGTCTTCTAGTTCATACTTGAATCTTGTCCGCAAAATATCTCTAAAAGTATAATAGCTAGGATCATGAAACTTCATGGGTGTATAGATCTCACAAAGGGAGAGTGCAGTGCACAAGAACCATAACTCTACCTGGCTTGTTTCTTGAGTTATTGCCCTTTGTTGTTTTTCATACTTGAATCTTGTCCGGAAAATATCTCTAAAAGTATAATAGCTAGGATCATGAAACTTCATGGGTGTATAGATCTCACAAAGGGGGAGTGCAGTGCACAAGAACCATAAATCTACCTGGCTTATTTTTTGAGTTATTGCCCTTTGTTGTTTTTCATACTTGAATCTTGTCCGGAGTATATCTCTAAAAGTATAATAGCTAGGATCATGAAACTTCATGGGTGTATAGATCTCACAAAGGGGGAGTGCAGTGCAAAAGAACCATAATTCTAGCTGGTCTATTTTTTGAGTTATTGCCCTTTGTCATTTTTAATACTTCATTTTTGTCCAAGGCATATCTCGAAAAGTATAATATCTAGGACCATGAAACTTTTACCAATCTGCTCCCCCTGTCGACATAAAGCAGTGTTACGGGCGTATCTTGTGACAGTTTGACACCTTGTTGGCAGTTTTGGACCTTGTTTACACTCTAGAATCTACAATTATTAATCAATCAAGACGAAATTTGGACACAATGTTGGGGATCATAAGATATTGGATGAATCTGATTTTCAGTCTGATCTGATGAGAAAGTCGAGAGTTATGTGCCCTTGAATTTGACAAAATTGCCGTTTTTGACTGTTTCGACCTTGTTAACACTCTAGAATCTACAATTATTAATCAATCAAGACAAAACTTGGACACAATGGTTGGAATCATAAGATCTTGGATGAGTTTGATTTTCAGTCTGATCTTATCAGAAAGTTGAGAGTTATGTGCCCTTGAACTTGACAAAGTTGCCGTTTTTGACTGTTTTTGACCTTGCTTACACTCTAGAATCTACAGTTATTGACTAATCAAGACAAATTTTGGACACAATCTTGGAGACCATAATATCTTGAATTAGTTCGATTTTCAGTCTGATCTTTCCAGAAAGACAAGAGTTATGTGCCCTTGAATATGATAAAATTGCCATTTTCGGCTGTTTTTGACCTTTTTTGCACTCTAGAATCTACAATTATTAATCAATCAAGACAAAACTTGGACCCAATGTTGGGGATCATTAGTCGATCTCGGATGAGTTTGATTTTCAGTCTGATCTAATCTGAAAGTGGAAAGTTATGTGCCCTTGAATTTGATAGAATTGCCATTTTCGGCTGTTTTCGACCTGTTTTACACTCTAGACTCTACAGTTAGTAATTAATAAAGACAAAACTTGGACACAATGTTTGGGACCATAAGATCTCAGATTAGTTCGATTTTCAGTCTGATCTGATCAGGAAGTCGAGAGTTATGTGCCCTTGAATTTGAAAAAAACTGCTTTTTCGGCTGCTTTCGACCTGTTTTACACTCTAGACTCTACAATTAGTATAATTTAATAAAGACAAAACTTGGACACAGTTGGGCACCATAAGATCTCGTATAAGTTGGCGGTATTGACCATAAGTTTGTTCTCAGTCTTAAAGTCATAAATATTAATTGAATTGAACAAAAGTGTTGCTCATATCATTTTGGTTCAGGTGAGCGATATAGGACCATCATGGTCCTCTTGTTTTACCTTAAAGAAGATGAATTGTTCATGTAGTTATTGAGTTACGCAATTTTGTCAGCACATTTTTTAAAGCAGTAAAAAGTACTAAAAAGGTAATTTTGTCATAGCACCGACGATATATCAAATTTTGATAATCGTAATATTTTGTCGTCGGCAGCATCTTTCAAAGAAGGCAAGTCCAGAATTAAATTGTCTAGGAAAGAGTTAGGAGATGATATGAGGGAATTGTTTGTTGAAATGAACATTGAAATGAACTATAATATTCTGTGTTTTATGACAATTTGTCTTGAAACATTATCCCTCTACTGGACTGTTTAAGCCTTTACTAAACAGCGGAATTTCATTCTGAAAATACTCAAAAAACATTGAACATTTCTTTTTAAATGTTCTATGGAAGGTGGGATTTTTTTTAGGCGCGGGAGATCTGTCTGTGCGTCCTTATGAACGGCTACATCATGGGAATGTAACTCCTACATTAATGGAACCAAATGGAAGAAATTCACATAGTGTTTCCAACTCACCTGGCCTTGAGCATATTGGTTGGTTTTGCCAATTTACTCTTAGTCATGGAAAACAGGGCCTTAATGCAAAACAGAACAGTCTATTGTGACTGTGATACTCTGGCTTATTTTTCCTTCATTTCTTGTCTTAAGAATGTGTTGGTAAAGCCGCGTTCCCATTGCCGACCAAATCAACTTGATCGCCTAAATTCCCCAATCAAACCCGATTAAACTCGATCAAATGTATTAAAATGACTTCTTCTTTATTTCTTGTGGATTAATTCCTGATCATTTTTGCCGACCACGCTCGATTGACCCGATCACTCTTGCTGACCAACTCGATCAGTACTCAATCGCTTGATCAAGCTTGATCGAGTTGATTTGGTCGGCAATGGGAACACGCCTTAACCCTTTCGTTTGCAAGCGCGCTTTAAAGCGCGGTCAGGAACGCTTATACTGTTTAGGGGGGCATTGGCTTTTAAAAGGTTAACCCTTACCATGATGATCTTGAAATTTAGAACTAGGCTGGCTGTGTAGACAAAGATAAGCCTACATGTATATGCAGTCTTATCCTAGTGTACACAACCTGCTTGTTTGTACATAGTGTCATTCCTTTAGCTTTGAAAAAGGATCAGTAACAGACATGGGTAAACAATTAGAAAATTTGACAAGTCTAAAATATGTCGTAAATAATAAAATTTTAATTGTTTGTGTGTATAAATTATATGTAAATTGATGTTGTTGTAAATATTGTTTGAAGAGAGGCCCACATGGAAGATTGGGCAACCAAATGTGTAGCCTCTATAAATAAAGTCGTTATTATTATTATTATTATTATTATTATTATAAAAGCAATTTTTAGCTCCACTGGCCTTCAGGCCAGCGGGCTATTGTCATGGCGCTGTGTCCGTCGTGCGTGCGTCCGTGCGTGCATCCGTCCGTCCGTCCGGTCGTCAACTTTTTCTTTAAAAATCTTCTTCTCAGAAACCACATGATGGATTTCAATCAAACTTCACAGGAATGATCCTTAGGTGGTCCTCTATCAGATTCCTAAATTTCATTCTGATTGAACCAGAAAGTCTGGAGTTATCTGCCCTTGAATTAAAAAATGGCTGTTTTGACTTTGTTTTCACTCTAGCCACTACAAATATTTATCAATCAAGACAAAACTTGGTCAGAATGTTGGTGCTGATAAGATCTTGCCTGAGCGCAATTTTCAGCTTGATCTGAATATTATGTCTTGAGTTATGTGCCCTTGAAATTGGCAAAATTACCATTTTTGACCTTATTTTTACTCAAACAACCATAAATATCCACCAATCAACACGAAACTTTCATGTAATCTTACTGGCCATAAGATCTTGCATGTTTGTAATTTTCAGCTTCATAGGAATCTTAAATCATGATTTTTCTGCCCTTGAATTTGACAAAATTGCTGTTTTCGACTTTGATTTTTCACTCTTTACATCCACAAATATTGAACAATCAAGTCAAAACTTAAACAAGATGTAGGTGAAGTTAAGATCTTGCTTAAGAGTGATTCTTAGCTAGATAGGAATATAAAATCCTCAGTTATATGCCTTTCAATTTGACAAAATTGCTAATTGTGACTTTTTTCTCACTCTAACAGCCAAACTCACTCTATTAAAGACAAAGCTTGGTAACCAATTGATCTTATACGAGTGTGTTTTCAGTTTTCTAGTTACTTTGTAATTGCTTTAAGAGCAACAAGTTTTGAAAAATTTAGTCAAAACTTGATATGACAAGAAATTCAGGTTTCATCAGCCATTTGCATTAATTTTGGAATATGGTATTTCCCCAATTCTATTTTTAGCTCAAAATCTATTTTTAGAAATATGAAATATTTTGGAGTAATCAATGGTCTGTCAATTTAGATCTGTATGGAAGATGGAAAATTTTAATTGCTAGTATCATCCAAAGCTGGAATGTTCTACCATTTCCTTTTACCCTTTCTCAAATGGCAAACATATAGTTTTACTTTCTTTGCTTCAAGACCAAAACATTTGGAACAATCTAGTTTTGTAACTTTCTTTTTGCTCTATGAAACACAAGCATTGAACAATCTAATCTAATCTTTGATTAAATATTACATGAAACTCAGGCCTGTGGAGCGACTCAAGACCTTCAGGTCTTCTAGTTACACTGTTAAAGTTATTATGACACCGGAAATATTGCGTAATACTGTTTTGTTCTCGTAAAATGTGAAGAAAAGTGCAGTTTTGGGGGTTTTATGAGCTGTAACGATAGCCAGGAGGGTTCAATATTCTGCAGAAGAGGTCCGGCGAATCATCATGTCAGTGCCGGACGATGATAATAGAGATTATACTGATTTTTTGGGGGTAAAAAGGTGATTTGAACATTAGAAATGTTTCGGAGACTTAGAATAGTGACCCCGATAGTGATTCTGATAACCCTAAACCGAATCCAGTTCCAAATCGTAGGGGTGGGGGTGGTCGGGGTCATGGTAGGGGGGCGGACAGGGGTCATGGGGCTAGAGGTCGAGATTTTGATGAGATGCAAATTTTCTATCAGTTATTCATCATATTGTTAAAGGAAATTGAATAACCTTTCCAATGATATATAGATTTATGGATTTTCTGCAAGTAAAATCTATCTATTATGCATTTGTATACATGAAGTGCTTGGAAATAAGGGAAAAGTCATTTCTGGGAAATAATTCTGCAAACGAAAGGGTTAAACATGTCATCATATCATTGTAATTGAAACTTGATATGTCTCACAAACATACCATATTGCTGGAAATTGGTGCATTAGAAGTAATTTGGTAGACAAAATGCATATTCAAAGTAAATAAGGTGATGCTTGTAATCGGAATTTTATGTTTTACTAAAGATTTCCTTGAAATTTTGGAGAGAAAGAACATGAATTGTTAATATTTGTAAAGGGTTAAACAAACAGATCCATTCATTCATGCGTTTTATAAATGCTTGAAATGATTTGCATTACTAAAAGCCGATACGGGGAAGAAAATGCTTTTTGTGCATTTTTGGCTTATGCATGAAATTTGTTTGTCATGCAATAAGAGCGGTCTCCTAACCCTTTCCCAAACAAGGCCTGGTTTTGATGTTTTTAGCTCACCTGAGCACAAAGTGCTCAAGGTGAGGTATTGTGATCGGTCGTTGTCCGTCGTCCGTCCGTCCGGCCGGCCGTCCGTCCGGCCGGCCGTCCGTCCACAATTTCTTTAAAGATCTTCTCCTCCTAAACCACTGGACCAATCTTCTTGAAACTTGGCAGGAATGATCCTTGGGTGAAGGGCTTTCAAAGTTGTTGAAAGAATTTGATTCCATCAAACACTCTGGCTGCCGCGGCATGAGAAAAGGGGAAAATAGCCAAATCTTTTAAAAATCTTCTTCTGCCTAACCAGTAGGCCAATATTCTTGAAACTTCACATGAATGATCCTTGAGTGAAGGGCTTTCAAAGTTGTTAAAAGAATTTGATTCCATCAAAGACTTTGGCTGCCGCGGCATGAGAAAAGCGGAAAATAGCCAAATCTTTTAAAAATCTTCTTCTGCTTACCAGTTGGCCAATATTCTTGAAAGTTCATATGAATTATCCTTGAGTGAAGGGCTTTCAAAGTTGTTAAAAGATTTTGATTCCATCAAAGACTGGCTGCCGCGGCATGAGAAAAGGGGAAAATAGTAAAATCTTTTAAAAATCTTCTTCTGCCTAATTAGCAAGCCAATATTCTTGAAACTTCAAATGAATGATCCTTGGGTGAAGGGTTTTCAAAGTTGTTAAAAGAATTTAATTCCATCAAAGACTTTGGCTGCCGCGGCATAAGAAAAGGGGAATATAGCCAAATCTTTTAAAAACCTTCTTCTGCCTAACTAGTAGGCCAATATTTCTGTAACTTACCATGAATGATCCTTGGGTGAAGGGCTTTCAAGGTTGTTAAAAGAATTTGATTCCATCAAAGGCTTTGGCTGCCGTGGCATGAGAAAAGGGAAAAATAGCCAAATCTTGTAAAAATCTTCTGCCTTCAACTAGTTGGCCAATCTTCTTGAAACTTCCCATGAATGATCCTTGGGTGAAGGTCTTTCAAATTTTTTGAGAGACTTGGATTCCATCAAAGCCTTTGACTGCCGCAGCATTAAAAAAGGGGAAAATTGCCAAATCTTTTAAAAATCTTCTGGCTTACTACATGTAGTTGGCCAATATTCTTGAAACTTCACATGAATGATCTTTGGGTGAAGAAACTGAAGTTATTATAAGAATTTGATTAATATCAAAGCTCTTAGTGCAGCGGCATCAGAAAAAGGGCAAAAGAGCAAACACTTGAAAAGGCTGAATTTTGTTTCATTCTTTTGAAAAACTAAGGAAAAGGGGCTTTATTGCAAAATTCTTAATTTGCTGCTATACACGTCAAAATGTTTATGTCAACAAGGCAAACAATTTCAGGTGAGCGATCTAGGGCCATCATGGCCCTCTTGTTTATGTAGAAGGTTTGGGAAAATATTGAAACAAAAGGAGAAAATGCTGATAGTCAGCATTTTCTCCTTTTGTCTCAATATTTCCTGTGCTGTGCTGTACAAAAATTATATTTATCAACATCCATGATATGACAGATTCTGCAGCAGTTTTTAAATTAGAGCTATGTAAAGTTTTGGGAAAGTGCTAGCCTAAGGAGATAAAAGAATAATGAACTTGGACAGGACAGATCGCCATTAATTATTAGCAAGTCAACCACATTTATGCTGATTGTGCTGATTTCTAAATAGGGAAATTGAAATACAGACCAACAGATAATGGGGATAAAGGCATTCTCAATTTGTTATTTGAATCCGACCCATATGCTGTGGGTACTTATTTGACCTTTTCACACTGCTTTCTGAAACTTTCATTCGTAAACCCTTTCCCAAACGGCAAAATTTTGGGGTCTTCCAATTTGAAAGCTGATGCAGACGACAAAATGGTTGTTTTTAAAGAAGAAAAATATATACAAAATAGCCTAGAAAATATTAATACAAAAAGGAGAAACTGCTGTCTATCAGCAGTCTCTTCTTTTGTCTCAATGTTTTCCCAAGCCTTTTCTTTTAGGCACGTCAAAACCAGGTCTTGTTTGAGAAAGGGTTTTTAAAATCTATTACCATGCTGCAAACTTATAGATTGGTCCAAATACTAAAATTTCAATTGAATGAAATTATACATTTTTTGGTCTTTTTCGGGAAGAAAACATTGACATTGTGGAAAAAGAAGAAATTGCTTGTCACAAGCAATTCTTTCATTTTCCACAATGTTTTCTAAAGCCTTTATCTTGTGGGGCGTCAAAAGGTGTCATCATGCAAGAATTTGTTAAAGATGTTGAAATGATATGATTGACAGAGCACATTATTTGCTTGCCATTCTGTCATTTCAATTTCTGTACTTTTGATGTGGATTCTCATTTTAGATTTATTGACATAATAATTTCAACTTTATTGCCTGCCCACATCATGATGTTTAATTTACAATTACCGGTTTCACAAAATTGATAATCCCTGGTTTTAAATCTTTCAGAGAAAGCTTTGAAAAACCGAGAAATGAAGAAAATGCAGATAACCAGAATTTTCTCCTTCTGCCTCACTATTTTCTGTGCTGTTTTGTACACAAATTCTATTTAAACAGTTTGAATCTTTTTGTTCTCATGCAAGAGTGATAGAAAAAAGGAGAAAATGCTTTTTATCTGTATTTTCTCCTTTGCTTCAATATTTTCTTATACCTTTTTTCTGTCAGAAACGTCTAAACCCGGTGTTGTTTTGTAAACAAATTAGGAATTCTGATTCTCAACTTTACAAAATTTTTCTTTCAGGGGAATGCAACACTTCATTTATATCCACATTTCGAGCCCCTGCGTCAAATTGAAGGTAATATTACAACTTCTATTTTTGTGCCTGTATTGATCTTATGCTCCAGCTCAAAATTCAAATACTTGGGTTTTTGTGAAGTATCACTTTCAACTTCTTACATCGATGCTTTTCAATGAAAACCTTGTAACTGCAGCTTAAAACAAGCTGCAGTTACAAGGTTTTTGTTGAAAAGCAGGAATATGTCTTTATGTATCTCTATATTGAACTGTCACTTTTTGCAAAAGGGCCTTAACCCATTACCATATGGCAAATTTGTAAACTTGTCAAAACTCAATGATGTTACAGAAGACAATTTAAAGTAAATGAACTGGTATATTTTTTGGTCGTTTTACAAGGAAAACATTTTCCACAATTTTTTCGCAAGCCTTTTTTGGAGGGAGTCAGAAGGCGTCACTGTGTAGTAATGGGTTAACCCTTTCCCAAACAATGACTGCTTTTGAAGATCCTGCTGGATACTGGTATGACTACCATTAGTCTACCTAAATTATAGAAATAAGGCCCTAGAAAACACATGCGTAGGAACTTTTTGTTAATGCTCGACCTCCATGCCTAAATGAAACTTCGATATGTATGGAAGATCACTAGGGTGGAGGTCACATGATAGATGTCCTTTTAAGGTCACCACGGGGTCAAAGGTCAACTAAGTGCAAAAATAAATGGTATAGCAAGAAAATCCGCCATAACTCACTTACTTTTGTGTCTAGACTAACAAATTTGGTATCAAAATGAAGCTGGGATATTCATCTTTATTTTGCAGTATAGATATGCAAATCAGCTAATTTGCATATATAAGATTTTGAAGATTTAATTAGAAATTTCGAAGATTTTTTGGTCATTTTTTATAGCATCAAATTGGAACATAAGCTATAACTCACTAAGTTTGTGGTGTAGATTCACGAATTGGGTGCCAAAATAAAGCCTAGACATCTGTCCTCAAGTATAGTTAAGCAAAATAAGTAAATTATATATGTATGTTTTTTAATTATTTTTTTAATTAATTGATGAAAATATCGCCAATTTGTGAATATTTGATTCACACAGTAATCAGACTTAAAGGTATCACAAGAAAAATCTTTAAAAATCAATCATTGGGCCAATTCCAACCAAACTTGGTATGAATGTTTTTTGAGTGACCCTATTGAAGATGTGTTATCAAAATTTTGATTTGACAAAAAAGTGGGCGTGGCAGGGCGGGGCTTATCTTCCTTAACCCTTTCCCAAACAAGACCTGGTTTTGACGTCCCTAATAGAAAAGGCTTGGGAAAACATTGAAACAAAAGAAGAAACTGCTGATATCCAGCAGTTTCTCCTTTTGTCTCAATATTTTCTGTGCCATATTTTACACATATCCTATCTTTGATATGTTCTATTGTGTCATTTGTGGCATTTTTGAAGTGGATCGCCCTAAAATTTTGTCGTTTGGGAAAGGGTTAAGAGAAATCACAAGAAAATTCTTTAAAAATCAACCAATGGGTCAATTTGAACCAAACTTGGCATGAATGTTCTTTGTGTGACCCTTTTGAACATTTTGTAAAAAAAATGTTGATTCGTCAAAAAACGTGGACCCGGCAGGGCGGGGCTTATCAAACTTAAACAAATCAAAAGAAAATTCTTTAAAAATCAACCATCGGGTCAATTTGAACCAAACTTTACGTGATTGTTCTTTGAGTGATCCTTTTGAACATTTGCTAACAAATTGTTTGAAATCAACAACAAATAAGGACGTGGCAGGGTGGGGTCATTTTCAACTTGGAGAAATCATGAAAAAATACTTTAAAAACAACCATTGTTCTAATTTATACCCATTTTTGTTGGATCGATTTGAACGAAATTGTAACTAAATTGATTATGCAAGAACTGTTTTACTTCTAGCCTGATCGGAACAGAAAGTTCTTAGTTATAAGCCATTGTATTTGAAAAAAATTGCCATTTTCACTCATGTCATTAGAAATTTTGATGATTGTTTTGTCATTTTCTTTATAATGTAGTTGAAACATAAGCTATAATCTGTGGTGTACATTCACGATTTGGGTACCAAAATAAAGCGTAGATATCTGTCCTCAAGTTCGATTGTGCAAATTAGCTAAATTGCATAAGCAAGATTTTTATCGTCAATTTATGAATATTTGATACACACGGAGCTTTGTGGGTTGATTTAATCATATTGTTTATGCAAACATCCAATCAAAAACATGATTATGCATTTTAGATATGTCTGATTGAATTACAGTATTGTAGAGGGTGTGGTTTCCATGGTAACATGTCTTGTGACTGTGGGGTATAGCAGGATGAACAGCTATAGTTCACAAATACCGGGTTTAGACTTACAGTTGATGTGTTATAAAATGAAGCTAACACATCCGTCCTTATTCTTCAAAGGTTTGCATAATCATGACTTTGTAGAATTTATTGGAATAACTGATGAAGTTATCATCAATTTTATAGAGTACATTGGGAACATCAGATATAGCTCAGTTCTTGGTATAGATAAACAATTTTGGTATCAAATAAAAGCATGGGCTTTCATCATTATTTTTTGGTACAGTTATGCAACCTAGTAGTTACGCAAATCAACTAATTTGCAAATGTATAATTTTGAAGAGTTAATGGGAAATTTCATGAAATTTCCATTGTTTTTGTTTCCTTTATAGAAAGAAAAAAGCTTATGTTCACGAACTTTGCTGTGTGCACAAACAATTTTGGTATTGAAATAAAGCATAGAGATCAATTCTTAACTTAAAATTTGCGAATAAGCATATATGCATGTCCACGATTTAAATGATTTTAATAGATTTTTAGAAGTATGATGAACACATCACGAATTTGTGAATATTAGATATATACAGTGCTTTCAAGCATCTTGGAAATACTAGTAAATCACATGGTTTATGTACAACTTCCCGCCCAACATAAAAATTAAGCATTTTGAAGACTTTTTTCGGCAATCAGTTTGAACTTGGATATGCTAGAGAGTGCGTTTTCCATAAAAAAAACATATCTTTGAAAGGTCGTTTAAGGGGATATAGCTAGAGAAGCAGATATAACTCACTGTGTTCTGGGTGTAGGTTAATAGTTTTGATATCAAAATGAAGGTTAGGCACCCATCTAAATGTTCCAGCATAGCTTTATGCAAAATAAATAACTGGTATGATTCATAAAATTATTGTCATTATTTGGGAGTGCAATTGGAAAATTAGACACAGATTATTTAAAGTTCTGTGTATCGACTTAAACGTATAGACGAATCCAGAAATTAGTATTTACCTGAATACCTCCCTTACCGCCACCATTAACGTACTGAAGATTATCAACTTCTCAGTACTCGAATGACAATAATTTAGTGATAGTTGGTATCTGGAGAAGCTTCTGAGGGGCATATAACGACTTTAATGGTTAACTTCTGTCTACAGAAACAAAGCGCATTGATAAGAGAATGTTTGTTTGTCACCAGGAGGTATTTTAATTAAAGACTGTCCATACAAATATGATCCAATCAAAATACTTAATGCATTTCCTTTAAATGGCAAGAGACCAGCCCTATAAATGACAAGGGGCCAGCCCCTGTGACAATCAAAGGTTCAATAAGATGAGGTAGAGCAGATATTCTAAAACAATGCAAAAATGTGTAAGCTTTATATTCTACCAAGAAAAGAAAAACGACATTTTTTTCGCCAAGATAAGTACTTTCAATGACTAGTGAGTTTAAGAGAGACAAGCAGTTAATGCATGCCAAACATCCCAGGGAAATCCATGATGACCAAATTCATGATCACCTAATTCGTCACTTTGACAGCTAAATGTCACGAAATTGTGATAAAATGGATGTAGGCATATTTCCTTTGATAAGAAAATGAGCACAGTTTGCAACTTTGACTACTGTTAAAGGAAGCCTTAAATCAACAGTGTAATAGCGGAGCAGCGTCTACTCTTGGCATAACTGATTCCCCTTTAGGGATATTTATCTGACCCTGATATTTGACACCAATTCTGGTACAAAAAGATATTTACTTACATACCAAATTTAAGCTATTGAAATGTAAACGATAAGACATTTTAAGTAGGCTTAACCCTTTCCCAAACAAGACCTGGTTTTGACGTCCGTAATAGAAAATGCTTGGGAAAACATTGAGGCAAAAGAAGAAACTGCTGATAACCAGCAGTTTCTCCTTTTGTCTCAATATTTTCCATCCTATTTTGACACAAATCCTATATCAATCAACACCCATTTTGTTGTCTGCAGCGGGTTTCAAATTGTAACGCTCCAAATCTTTGTCGTTTGGGAAAGGGTTAAGTGCTCGCAATAAGTTATACAGACAAATAAAGACATTCAGTATTGAAAGATTATAAACCACAAGATTCTAAATTTTTGGCAGCATAATATCAATAATATATGTATAATATATGTAATATGATAATATTGTGATTGAGTCCTACAATAAACTTCAAAATGCACTGTGGGCATATACAGGTATTCACAAACGGAAGACAATTTTATCAAAATTTCATATTAACTATTCAAACCCAAATGCGGTTGGGCTATTGCAAGTTAGGTACTTTGCATAAATATTCCCATGAAATAAAGACGGATGCAAAACTTAATTTTGACATAGTAATAGGTAGTCTACACTCAGAATACAGTGAAATATTGCTGTTTCTCCAGCTATACCCATCAACAAACTTTTTAAAAGATACGCTTCCATGGAAAACACACTCTCTGGTATACTGTATTTCAATCTGATTCTGTAAAAAGACAGCAACATGCTTTATTCTGTTTGTGACGGGAAGTTGTGCATTGTGAAGCATGTACAATACCCTCCATGAATCTTTACCAAGATGGCATGAGCGAAAATGACAATTTTGTCAAATGCAAATGCTTATAACTAGGGACTTTCTGTCTTAACGTAAAACTATTCTTGTATGATCAATTTAGTTACAATTTTGTTATGCTCCCCGAAGGGAGAGCATATAGTCGCCGCTTTGTCTGTCCGTCCGTCCGTCCGTCCTGTCCGTCCGTCATTCCGTCCGTCCGTCCGTCCGAAGTGATTTCTCCATAATCCTTAGGCCAAATCAAATGAAACTTACCATGTGAACTCCCTATAACATAATGCCGATGTACTCTTCCCGGTTTTTGGATTTGAGGCCTCGTCATGGAAAAAGGGGACTTAAGGTTAAATACAGTTTTTCTCTAATTTCTCCTAGTCTAATGGTCAGAATTTGATGAAATTTCATATTTGAGTAGCAAATTAGATGCCCTTGACAATAAACTATTTAAAATTTGCGTATACAAAATATGTCATGGAAAAAGGGGGCTTAACATTTGTTAGCTTTATGTTAGCTCTGCATGGCATATATTTATTGTGACAATGCCTTATTCGGGGAGCATTGTCCGTCTCTGACGGCTCTTGTTCAAATAGATTCAGCAAAGATGTGTTTAAATTAGCACAATGTTCTTTTTATAAATCACGATTTCCCCGTGTTGAAAATGTTCCCATCCTGCCACGTTAATGAATCAAACAATTTGTTTACAAATGTTCATCAGGGTCACTCAAAGAACATTCAAGTCAAGATTGGTTAAAATTAGCCCAAAGGTTGATTTTTAATGATTTTTCTTATCATTTGTCTGATGAGCATCGCCACGCAATGCCACGCCAACATTTTTTGAAGAATCAAAATGTTCAAAAGGGTCACACAAAGAACATTCATACCAAGTTTTGTTCAAATTGGTCTAATAGTTGATTTTTAAGAATTTTCTTGTGATTTCTCTAAGTCTGATAAGCCCCGCGCTGCCACACCCACATTTTAGTCAAATTAAAATTCTGATTGCAAATCTTCAATATGGTCACTCAAAGAACATTCATACCAAGTTTGGTTGGATTGGTCCAGTGGTTGATTTTTAAAGAATTTTCTTGTGATTTCTCTAAGGCAGATATGCCCCGCCCTGCCACGCCCACTTTTTTGTCAAATCAAAATTTTGATGACACATCTTGAATAGGGTCGCTCAAAGAACATTCATACCAAGTTTGGTCGGAATTGGCCCAATGGTTGATTTTTAAAGAATTTTCTTGTGATTTCTCTAAGGCAGATAAGCCCCGCCCTGCCACGCCCACTTTTTAGTCAAGTCAAAATTTTGATAACACATCTTCAATAGGGTCACTCAAAGAATATTCATACCAAGTGTGGTTGGAATTGGCCCAATGATTGATTTTTAAAGATTTTTCTTGTGATACCTTTAAGTCTGATTACTGTGTGAATCAAATATTCACAAATTGGCGATATTTTCATCAATTAATTAAAAAAATAATTAAAAAACATACATATGTAATTTACTTATTTTGCTTAACTATACTTGAGGACAGATGTCTAGGCTTTATTTTGGTACCCAATTCGTGAATCTACACCACAAACGTAGTGAGTTATAGCTTATGTTCCAACTTTATGCTATAAAAAATGACCAAAAAATCTTAGAATTTCTAATTAAATCTTCAAAATCTTATATATGCAAATTAGCTGATTTGCATATCTGTACTGCAAAATAAAGATGAATATCCCAGCTTCATTTTGATACCAAATTTGTTAGTCTAGACACTGAAGTAAGTGAGTTATGGTGGATTTTCTTGCTATACCATTTATTTTTGTACTTAGTTGACCTTTGACCCCGTGGTGACCTTAAAAGGACCTCTATCATGTGACCTCCACCCTAGTGATCTTCCATACATATCGAAGTTTCATTTAGGCATGGAGGTCGAGCATTAACAAAAAGTTCCTACACAAGTCACATTTTGGGTGAGATTTAGGTAGACTACATGCGGGAAAAGGGGAAAAAACTGACTGCCAGTGACAAAGCCATTTCAATTACAGAATGTTTTTGTCAGTATTTCGAGTTTTGCTCTAGAACGTATTAGTTTAATTTTTGCATTGAGCATATTTATTTCAATTCATACTATTCACTAATCACAGTTTATAAATGTTATAAACACAAAATGCATTATAAGCTTAGGTTAAACATTGATGATATGGCTTTACATATAGATAGTTAGTAGTTAGGATTTATTTAAGCAGCATGCACATATATGTCAAGGAGAAGCGGAGAAGAATATAGAATATTGCAGTAAGCTCCTTCTGGACAGCCCATCAATGAGTGCCTCTGAGGTAGATGAAAGGCTAGCATAGCAGGCTTGGTTTTGTACAAGGTAATGATGGTGATGGAATCAGAGACTCCTCTAGCAGGCAGCTCACACCTAAACTGGCTTGGTGTTGCTCAAGAGACAGCCATTATCTTGCTGAAAGGAAGCCGACAGCTAAACTGGCTTGGTATTTAACAAGAGCATAATCTGCGAGACAGCCTTAAACTTACTGGTAGGAAGCTAAGAGCTAAGCTCTCTTGGTGTTGTACAAGATCCGGATCCTGGAGACTTCAGTAAACTACTCACTGGCTGGCAGCTCATCATCGGGTAGCCTTGAGGTAGATTACAAGCTGCCTGATGAAGAGCTGTCCTGCCTCGGAGTACACACAACACACAACATACTGGAGACAGGAGAAAACATACAGGAGAACAAAAGGGATACCAGTGTTCTCCCCAGCCCAGTAAGCTGTATCGGCCCCACTACAGCTTCATGTAAATTAGGACAATGCCACTACAGCTTCAAAATTACCCCTACAGCTTAATTTCTCCAAAATGGTCACCAAATAGAGACATTTAGAGGTATTTCATGTCAAAAACTGATAGATAATACATTCTCGTAAATTAAAATGTAATAATTCTGTATAAAAACATTATGGGAAAAGAAGAAATTGCTCAAATTGAGCAATTTCTTCTTTTCCCATTATGTTTTTAATCACAATTATTTTCATAAAAAAACGTTGCATTTCAATGTCAACCGATTTGCCATTACAGCTTCAAATTAACCTGCGGAGAACCCTGGATACAATGCAGATTACACTTCTACTAAGTCATAAAGAGCTGTCTTGTTTCTGAGTACATAAAGCATGCTGGAAGCAGCTTGGAGAGCAGTTGCATGGTGCGCATTACAACAGTAGACAATAACATCCAGTCGGCAACATACAGAGCCCAACATGTAGAAAAAACAATAGGGAGAGCCTTGGTGTAGACTGGTGATGATCCGTTCTGTCTACCAGTATATACAACAAACAACAAGCTGGAGGCAACATTGAGAGCAGTGACATTTGCACACTCAACATGATATGAAAGAGCCCAACATGTAGAAAAAACAATATGGAGAGCCTTGGTGTAGACTGGTGATGATCCGTTCTGTCTACCAGTATATACAACAAACAACAAGCTGGAGGCAACATTGCGAGCAGTGACATGGTGCACACTGAACATGGTATGGAAGGATACAGTTACACTTGGTTGTTACGATCCATTCTACCAGAGATGCCCCAACAAGCCATATCATCGTCCCTGGCTTGTCTTTATGGAACTGGCACAGATGGCAGACAGGATAGTTGGCTATAATTCCTCTCTACCTTGTTGATGATGAAACAGAGTTGTTCCGGAGAGTTCTTCCTTTGTGCAGCTGTCTCGTACCAGGAGAGCTGCCAAATGAAGGGCTGTTTGTGACAACAACATCTACAGGATGCCTGCCACAAGTACTGTATTATGTATACACCAAATGGTCACTATTATAAGGACATGACAGATGGTCATCTATAATCCATATGTATTTTTGAAGGATCATTAGCATTATTTTCAATTTTATATACTGTATCTGTAAGTTACCTAGTTATTGTAATACATGTACTGTGAAAATGTTCCTATTCTTTAAAAATATGCATAATATTATATCCTTGAAAATATTTTGAGCCAACACAAGG